>JANSTX010022872.1:0-15659 GCA_027564355.1 Penthetria funebris
ATATTTAATCCTTTAACTACCCTCAGGATATCAGTCTCGGTTCTCAATTCAATGCCATTTTCTTCGTCTGATAATTGCGTACATTGCCTCAATATCCAACAATCTCCACAAATCGAATTGATATTATAATATATTCTTAAGATTCTTAATATGTTTCGAAGTCACCTATTGACAAAAAAAAAAACTTGCGATTTTTTACATGATGCTATATACCTCTTTCAAAGTCTCGCAGTCATACAATCAAACCGTAAAACAATTTGAATTGGACATAAGTAATTTTAGCATTAGTGTCGACTGTCACAACTCAATTTGCATCTCAAACATTTGCCGCGGCTTTTGCTAAATAACTTTCCATATATTGAAAGTCATCACCTGTGAACTATACTTTATTAGTCGTTCAAGTTTCAGTTGTATGTACATCTCTCTTTGTGACAACAAACATACATCGTCGGCAAAATCACAAGACAATTAGTTAACCCATCTTATACAATTGTGGCGTTAATCACCTTTTTGATAACCCAATTTAAGACAAGTAGGAACAACAGTGGCAACAAAATACACCCCACAATAAAGACAGCTGATAACATTCATCAATTGGATATAATTCAATAGCTTTCGAAGAATTGTTCGCAGCATTACACGGTCAAGACTGTCGAACGCTAGTTTAAAGTCGACGAACAAAGCATTTATAATGATCTTTGTCATTCAATCGATTTTTCGACAATGATTCTTAATGTGTTTATATGATCTATGCACGATCTATTTGAAACTAGCCTGTTCCTTATACGAACAATATGTATATATATCAACCTTCTTTATTGTGTTCAGTTAAAAGATGCCACACCAGTTCTTATACATACTCAAGTTACCCTTCTTAGGATGGGAATATCATCGGATGACCACCAGATTTTGTGTAACCTAAACCATGTGCGTATTCAGCAGCTCGTTGAAGTACTATGTACATTTGCAGCATTTTATTTGTGAATAAGCAACCATTACTGGCTTTAATTGGATGTTTTGATCTGTAGTCAGTTTTCTTAGCAGTCGGTAGGTTTCTGTCATGTTATTTGAAAATTATTTACAGCGTATTGAGCTCACTCTGAAATTTTTTCCAAGTGTTTACACTTATTTCTTCGTGCACTTTTCCCAACCTATTTATCCAATTTATTATACTCCGTTCGTAGATTCTGCAAATTCATGAGATAAAATATTTCTAAAATATTGTAATAAATTTTTAAAAAGTGCATAATTAACGTGTTCCTGAAGGACGATCTCGCAGTTTTTTTTTAAGAATAATTGAAGAAAAAAAAATTAATCATTCGACAAATTAATAGCCAAATTAGTTAAGTCTTTATTGTTTGTATTACAGTATTGAATCATTACAATTTCGTTCCACATGAAAGCATTTTAGTTATAAATAAAATTGTATGATTCATATAGTAGTTATAATATGATTAAAAATTATTGCAACTATTGCAATTACTGACAAATGTAATTAAATTATGTAATTAATTTAAGATAAATAAAAACTTATGATATTTTAAAATATGAAAGAAATAGCAACAAATGAATTTCAGAAGTAAGCGATGATTTTTATTGAATTTACTACTGCAAAATACAGAGTCGGTCGGTCGGTCACTAGTCCGTAGTTTTTTAAAAATATCTTAAAACAATGTTTAAAATAGATTAAGCTTCATGAAAAACATAACACTGTTATTTCTAGTTATTTCAGGTGCGTTACACAAATATTAGTTTGTGCATTTTTATTTAAATTCTCGACCAAGGGCTGACGTCCACTGTTTTCACAATTTCATTTTCATAATCGCACATTACACAAACTATAGCCTATGAATTTTATTAAAATTCCTGACGAAGTGCTGACTTCAGTGTTTCCGCACTTTTCCTTTGCTATCGTATGTTGCAGAGAAATTAACTGTGGTACGTGATGTTTTGTGTCAAAAAATTTTATGCGACAATATTGGATCATATTGTCATATTAGAATGGTCAGCGGTTGTTGAAATCAAATTGTTTATGTTATTTATAGGCATCATTTAACTAAAATTGAATGATTTTCATGTGTATTACTGATCTTTTATTATAATATATAACTCCTCATTACAATCTCGCATGTGCAGCATACCACGTAAATACATATAATACATCATAGTTTTGACTTGTAATTTCGGTTTCAAATGATTTAATTAGTTCCTTTTTTTTGCCGAAAAGTAGCCATCGCGAAAAACAGTAATCAATGTATAATTAAAATATTATAGAATAAAAACTGTGCAAATTCAACACTGTATGTAGCATATACTATATTCTGATTTCAATAAATATTGACACTGCGTACACTTAGTACGATCAGTTTATTGACGCGATCACACTGGTGGTCACTTGTAACGACTTTAATATATTTTTTTTTGGTAAAGGAACGCTCTCTCACAATTAAATTATGCTTTCACATGGTCAATTTTGTATATTTTAAAAATATTTTATGTAGTAAGGAAAGACTTTCAAAATAAAATAGGAATATTGGTGATGAATGGAGTGGCTGACTAACATCTTGAGGTTGTTCAATAAATATTTACTTGCCTGTGGTATAACTAGAATTACGATCATATCTTTGTATTTATGGTCATTTTGGTAAATTTTTTGAAGATTAATATTTTGTACATTTAAGAAATTCTCTCTCATAATAAAATGATGTTATTGATTGTTATATATTTATTGCCATTTTTGAAGGCTTTAATGAGATATTAAGTCGAGATTTTAAGTGTGGCAGCACAAGCACAAATGTTGCTGAAAGTTGAGGAAGACCAAAGAGATAATAACACCAGAAATGATCGAAAAAGTATATGAAATCATTATGAATGACCGTCAAATCAAGTTGCTTGAGATTGCTGACATTGTACACATTTCATATGAACGTGAACACATTTATACGAAGAATTACAATTATATATAAATTACGTATCGAATGATCATTCATTTCTAAGCAATGTTTGGAAATATTTCAGTGTAATCCGAATGAATTTTTTTTGATTTTTAAAGAACGGTTAATGAATTCTTGGAATTAGTGTATGAAGACCCCTTGTCTATGTTGCTTTAAAAAATTATGTTTACTGTTTCATTTTTAAGACTTAATAGTCTATCCTCAATACTTTAATAATGTTTTATACAGTAAATTGCTATCTCATAATAAAATGTTGATTTGTTGTATTTATTATCGTTTTGAAAACTTTAATAATATTTTATGCAGCTCTCATAATAAAATTATGTTTACAGATGGGAATTTTGAAGACTTTGATAGAATTTTTTGCACTAATCATAACAAAATATTGCTGTTACTGGATTTATTCCCCATTTTTAAAGACCTTAATAATATTGTATGTTGTATAGAGAGAATTTCAAACTAAATAATGCCTCAAATCTATCTAATGCTAGATCGATGTTTAGAAATATATAAGTACAATTGTATATTAAACAATAATGGAAGTTTTTTGTTTTATTGCAACATTTTACCAGATATGAACATAAATATTGCAATATTTATGCAATCAATAATAAAAGTACAGTTTTGATTGTCTTTATTTCTATTTATTAGTTCACATACGTACTATACTCATATGTATACATATATGAATATGAACTAAAACTGAACTCATAAAATATTTACATTGTATTGCATACTTTTTTTTAGTAAATTAAAGCATTAAACTGAAAGTAAGTCAGTAGTGTATTCTAGATATATGTGAGTACATGTGCTTCTTCCATATGGTTTTCTTTTATTTCTACTTCATAAATCTCTACATTATTACAATTTTTGCTGACTGATATTAGTTTGATCTTCCGCATAAATCGTTTTTTCGTTTCCAGTTCTTTATTCATTTCTGACATTATGTTGTTCAGTCTCATTATCACAATCATACATACGAATATATTGTTGATGTTGATATATCCAAACATTATATGAAGTCAAATAATGTGGGTAAAATTTGTGAATAATACAAAAAATAATTTATTATATTTTGACTCAAGAGTATGTATATTTATTTTTAAACAGAAAAAAAAATGTTTTAAAAAATTGGTAGCAAATGGCATGATGATTAATATTTAGATTTAATTAACTGAACTTATCATAACTGAATGTGAAATAAAATGTTATTTTTCGCAAATACATAAATTAATGAAAACTGTTGCAAAAATAACTTCATTTAGAAAATTTATCTAACACAAGAAAAAAAAAACGAAACAAAAAAATATAAGAAAAGAGACTTTTTTTAAAAACAGACTTCAATGAAATAATGTAAAATACTTTGAAATTGCCACAAAATATAGTCGCCAAATTGAACAAAAACTAAATTATATAATAAATTAATTCAGTTATTTTATTTGATTTACAACCCCAAAATTGTAGTGGCGCAGGCACATGCGAGATAGCAAAAAATAGTGGCGGCCGCAAATCATATTTAAATTAAAAAAAATTAATGTCTCTATTTTAGAACATAATTATTTACTACTGACTTTAAACAATCTTTGTGATAAAGGAATTACGTCGGATTTTGTTAATTATTTTAACAATATCATTTTTAATATTCTCAAGAGATAATACATAAGCACATTATGATTATTAATGTATGATGCAGTGATCTCTTTCAATAGAAAATCAATCCAATATTGTAGTTCACTGGTGCTCCTTCATCAGTAATTATTCCGGCGATAACTTGTGTAAAGGCATATTAAATTCTGTTGAGTAATTTGGAAAGTTATTATAAATATCTTTAAATCTTGTTTGCTATTGCATTGCTAATAAAACTTTAATAACTCTTTTTTGAATACCATTTTTATCATTACTGTCAATTGCGCTGTATTATTTGATATATCTTTTGACGCTTGGCAAAATGTAATGACAAATATTCACATTGCTTCAATTCCTTTCCCAATTTACTTTTTAAATCTTTATAAATTGACTGGATTCCTCTTGTGCATATATTGTTTGATAAAGGTAAATCCTGTATTGCTGAAATAATTTATCGCTTATTAGAAAATGCGCCAAACAATTGATCAAAACATATATTAACGTGATTATAATACTCGCGATGTATTTTTAGAGCATATGACGCGGCTGAAAACCTGTCGGCAACATCACCTTGTTTTTGTTTAATATACGATTGTAAAAAGCTCAGAGTCTGTCACTCGAAAGTGTTGTCAATGGGGTACTAATATTCAAAAAATGTTGGTCATTTTAATAATTGGATAAATAAAAGTTAAAGAAGTAATTTTCTATCATATAACTGTAAAATATTTAATTATAGTAGAAAAATACATTTAAAAATAACACGAAGATTTAAATTTCGCCAAAAATATTCACGAAGTAAAAGGATATTTTTATTTGAAATCAAAGTATAAACGGCACCTTCGATCATGTTTACCTTGTTTGTTTACAATAAATTTAAGTTTTCAAACTTATTTTGTTTTTGTTTTGATTGACTTAACAATTTAAAATATGGGACATTTTCGATGCAAATTGTCAAGTATGAAAATTCAATAAGGGAGATTTTTGTTCATTGTTGCAAAATTTCAAAATATTTTCATTGTTTATAATTAAATCCATTTATTTAAAATTTTTATGCAAAAGAATTTATGATCTTTATATGAACAGCACTTTAAATAATGTATTTATTACTTACATATAAATTTAAAAGTTGTCACCAATTTATGAAAGGAATTTATTTTCGCAACCATGGGATCAATTTTGCACCAGACAAATATTAAAAATATATCAATTTTTGTGAAAAACATCTTACTGTGTAATACAACCACATTTGACACCAATTGCGTGCATATGCTATTCAATGCGTTTGTTTGATCATTAAATTTTTGTTGCCTTTTATAACGGTGTTAAATCTTGCTTTTGTGTATAGTGAGAGGCTCTAACTTAAGTTCATTGTTGAATATGTAGCGTACGATTGAATCAGCTACGTTCAGCTGTTTAGCCAATTTTGTTGCACTCTGACTTGGTATTCATTTTATTCCATACCTTTCGAACCAACTCCTCTTCTAATGATGTTACAAATTTTTTATGACCATTCAAAATGCCTTCGTACATTTGTGAAAAAAAACTAAAGTATGTCAAAATTTCGCAGTAGCGGATTTTGTTGATGAATCACTCAATTAAATCTATTAAATATTCTTAATATATTATATATTTCTCTAATCTGTTTCTATCATTCTTAACAAAAATTATCTGGAAATATGATCTCATTTAATACACAGAAAAAAAAAATAATTGCCAAAATATAATCATAGCCATTAACTACTAAATGATTGTACAATTTTATTATTTACCAAAAATAAAAACAATAATTGGAATAATTGTCATTCATAATAGTCGTGTACGAGGTAGGTACCCATTACTAAATGAAAATGAAAGAAGAAAAAAAAACACAACCGTATCCATGAATGAAGGTTATTATACATAGTAATTCTTTTTATTCAAAATTTAAATCTGGAAATTGCACTCAATTCCGGTGTTTTGCAATACCATAGTTATATTTACTGTATATTATGTCTTAGAGCACTGAAAAAAAGTTTAAGATATTTTGAAAAATAATGATAGTTTTTAGATTAAATACTGATGTAATATGTATTGGAAATCGATAATGAAAATAAAATTCTATACTATACAGAGATTTATAAATTTACTTATCGTCACATTTGTATGACCGTGGGAAACAACTGTAATGATAAACTACTGAATTATTATGTCACTACAAAAAGGAGAAATTCTGTTTTATTTAGATTCTCAGTACTCGTATATAGTTTTCAATTGTTCAAACGGAAAAGGCAAATATTGTGGCTATATTCCATCCACCTGTTTAATAGGTTTTAATTAAATTCTGTTCATAGCCACGAAAGTGTATGTATATTCTATATATGGGATTAAGAAGAATTCCACAACCACTAAATCACTGCGGAAAAGTCTTACATAAAATACATTCTTATGTCTTCACATTTTGAACATATGTTCCCTTTCTCCATTTTCATGCGACACAAAAGTTTCTAGAAAATACCACTAAGATAATTGGTCCAATGTATTTGAATGAGGTTTCCGTATATATTTCCGATTATTAACACATTCATGATTATGGTTAAACTGATCGCAAAACATACCCTGTTTCATATAATATATTCCACAGTAAATAAGTTCAGTAGCCTACTCATATGAAATTATGTCAAGAAAGATAGGATAAAATAAGATAAGAGAGCTATTGAGAATCACATTGTAGAAACTGCGATTGGTAACACCTTTTGGGTTCCTTTAATTTTGCTCAAGCAATGTTAATTGAAAAGTAGTCTCAGTATTACCATTTTAAAATCTATGTTTAACATCATCAACTAGTCTTAGCTTGTGGAAATCGTTGTTGAACACACAAAGTGTCAATTGAAAATTTCGCTAGAAATTGTGACATATAGATTGAGTAAATTAGATGTTTGGTGGTCACTTCATTCGTCACCATGAATAAGAATTAGTTAAATGGGTGCCTTAAATGAATAATTTGAGATGTATTTGTGTACATTTAAATCAACAGAAATCGAATGAAATTATTTCATTATTATCGTATATATTTTATCCATTTCAATGAAACACATCATTTGTTTTCTTTTTTTTTTTTGCAAGCATCAACAAAGTTAATAATGTGTATTATTATATTGATCTCAGTATCATATATCGATACGTATGCATCGCATTACACCTTAGATTGATCTATGTGGAGAGTATTATGGTCAATTTAGTTTTTCAAAATTAACTATTATATTAAGTTAACTTATTAATTTTGTTGTTGAACCTGGTTCTATTGAAATTCTTAGGTTGTAGACTTGTCCTCACTTTCTTTTTTATTAGTATTTCATTCGGAGTTCGTCCTTATTATTCCTATTTTATTAATATTATTATCTCATTATGTTATCCATTTATCGGTTCTTTAATTAAAATACATTAAGCATTTCTTTAATGAAATATGAAATATATAAAACTTGAAAGAAGCATTTCTGATATTTATTTACTCTCGCATCTACTTTATCATAATCGTGACTATTGGGGACACCTCTATAAAAAAAACACGCATCGAAAAACGTACCTCACGGGTGATGTGGAAATGGTTTTACATTTTTTTGAAATATGAAGCTAGAAATTTTAATAACAAATGTTCGTATAAAAACTTTGTTAGAAAAATTTCTTATTTCGTATGTTTATTTGTATCTATATATTAATGATTTATTCGACGAGAAGTTCAATTGATATCTCACATATTTGAGAGATAACTTTGAGACCAACGATTAATAGACTGAATTTCGACGTTGGTGCATTGGGTTAAGTCATTGAGAACATTCTTGGTTTCATTAGTTGTGAAACGAAGAAACTGATTAGTGATGACACTTAGAATCTAAAAAATGAGAAGGTGAAATATCAAAAGTGCAATTAATAACAACATTGCAATGGACCAACAGAATATGCGGACACAAAATGGTCAATTGGAAAAAAGTGGTTAGTACAAGTGCACGGTAGTATAGGCGTACCATTTTTTGAAAACAACAAAGCGGGTACAACACGCTGCAAATTCAATCAGCATGAAGTTAACTTGTCGTCCGATAGAAAAACTAACTGGACAATAGTTTAGAACTGAACGTCTACTTCAATCTAAACATAGTTTGCTGATCTCTAATGAGATTCAGTAAATAGAAGGATGGAATGAATATTTTTGCGAACTACTGATTGCTCATAGTCCGGTTGACCGAAAACCGGCTACAGGTTAATTCAGAAACTCTGCTTCAAGTCACTTCCCATTATTGATTTTTGAAAATACAATCATTTCCTTTGGTAATGTTTAAAGATTTAAAAATTTAATTGCTCTATTATAAAACATCGTTTGCAGAAAGATGGATAAGGAAGTACAATTTTTTTTTAAATAAGTATGTATTTGCATAAATCTGCTGACGTTTCATTTAATTATTAATTTTATACAATTATTGTAAAGCTTAGGCACTATTATTCAAATAAATAAATAAATTTTTCAAAATTTATACCAAATCTTAAGTAAAGTTAATTTTAATATGAATCATTAAATAGTAATTATGTCTAACCTGTAATATATATCGGGCAGAATTGCTGCTTGTTGAATCTGGAGACTGCATTGTTGATGATTTTTGATTTTTGCATAATATTGTTTAAAACTTCCAATCATTCTGTTTTATCACAAACAGTAACATATGGAATCTTGTTTGCACAGCATTTAGCAACAACAGAAAAAAAAAAACAATCCTTTTTTTTAAATTTTAATTTTTAACTTTTAAACTTATTTTCTTATTATTATTTGTATTTCTAAACTATAGATTTTTGTTTGCGTTAAACAAACATTTTGTTTCTATTTTTATTTTTTAAACTTTCTATAATAATAATAACAATATTAATAATTATATTATACTATTATTATTATTGAATCACTTTTCTTCTTTTTTTAAATTTTAGACAAATAAAACTTTTATGAAAACATTTATTTATTTTTCACTTTCCTATATTTCTTTTTTTTTTTTTAAATAATTTAATTTTTAATGCATTTTCTATTTATCACCGCAAATAAAAAAAAAACGAAAATTGAATTAACTAGAGATTTATCTGCTAGGACAGAAATAATTATTTTTTTTTTAAATTGAACATTTACACAATCTTACAAGTAATTTGTAAATTTTTGGCCCATAATAATAAACAATTTTATGTAATCATGCAAAATACAGGTGTTTACATTAATTATTGTTTTAATTTTTTATTTTTTTTCTTCGGACTGTAGTACTACCACGCGACACACAAATTTATCTGCATAAAAATATGTAAGTAGACAATTTTTTTAAACTTTTCGTTATATGTTTTTTTGTTTTATTACTTAAATCATATTGTTCCTATATTACAAATAAATGCATCTATCTCTCCATCTACATACAATATTCAATCAAAGAAGTAATTAGATAATAGATGATGAGGTGGACGACCTGTGGAAAGTTCTTGCGACTTCCTCTTAGGTCACAGTGCATTTGCTATTTTTAGTCCTAATTTGATGTAATGACGAACATACTGTTAAATTCACTATGCAAGCATTTTTAGGTCACAAAAAATATTACTACTATTTACTAACGTACTTCCTAAATATATTATTCACTGTTGATTTAGTCTTAAAGTCTAACAAGTAGGTAATATAGTCCTGATTCAGAAGTTCGATATAAGTCAACTTTCGAATATTGAATACAATGTGTATGATGTAGGTGAAACAATATTGACATCATGTTTATCCAGATTGATTTGATAAATATAACGTGTAAATGATAATGTTTTTCACACTTGTGTCCAATTTAATTTCAATTTTGAATTAATTAAATTTACATACAATTGAAATTAAGGACTATAGTGAATTATTAATTTAATTTTTTACATTATGTATTGAGTGAGATTCGACAGAAGGAAACACATCATATGGTGAAACTCTTTCGAATTATTGAAAACTGAGTCACATGAATAATAGAATTGGATTTGATTTATTGCTTAGTTTCTTATTAATGCGTGACCAACCGATATCAGATCGACTAATCACAACCAAAAAAGTCTATAGTACTGTAAAAAAAAAATAATTTACACACCTACGGAACCAGCCTCATCTGATGCCATTATAGAAAGTCTGGCGATATTTTTTGACGTCATTTATCTGATATTGAAAACTGCAACAGATATGACGGCTAAAATTAAAATTACTTGCGAAATGCTGAATTATTTTATTCAGGCTATTGTATGACTGCGAAACTTGAAATAACATCATATTACAAACTCAAATAGTCATCATTAATTGCCTCACACACATACTTAGAACTATTTGACCGAATAAAAAATCGAACGAGAATTTGTCGAGACTGCAGACATGGAGACGATAAACAGGATTGTCAACCAAAGAAAGAGAAGTGTAAAATACGCATTTCACTGGAATCTCTAGGTAAATGAAAGAGAACCGGTCGTCCAAGAACAAATAGGTGAAGAACCGTCATGTTCTAGTATTAATGGGTACGTGATGAACTGAATCGAATTTTCGTCAACACTCTATGCTCCCACGTGGAATATAGTTCGAATTGAGCATCATAACATGTCAAAAACTAGACATATGTACATATAACAATAAATGAGTCACATAACATAAGAAAATAGTCATATTTTATAAATGTTTCTATGCATGTATCTAACTATATTTATCTACATACAACACCCAACTTAATGATTATATGAACACTTAACTATATTCGAGGTGAAGAAAAAGAATTAAGATAATTGTAATGTTAAAAGAATTATTTAATTAAATTATTTTTTGAATATAAAGGAATAATACATTGATTACCTTCACAGATTACTTGATTCATTTGTAATTTACATAATGAAATTGGAATAAAGTTCAATTTATATACGGGTACATGAGACATGCGAAATAAAATACAGTTAAGATATAAATTGAAAATCAATTATTGTCGGCTATCAATGGGAAATCCTTAGATGCACCAGACATAAACAATCATAATCCAAAAATAATTTAAGTTGAATGTTTTGTTCTCTGTCCTATTAAGAGGAAAATAGTTTAGAACATATATCATTTACGCTTTGTCATAGAAATTTTTATTTTCATTTCAGTGTGATAGGAATACTAGGAACATACATCTGACAAAGTAATCGCATGGTATTCAGTGTTCACTCGCTACCTCAACAAACCATCAATCGTAAAGAAAATGTGAAGGAAATTTATCTTAAAATTTATCTGGCATGTTTGTCGACTTAGTGAAACATATCGTACACACTAGGTAACTGAGGAGTTGTGCATCGATTTAGTGAATTAATTATATGTAGAAGCGAACAACTGAAAATGGATTAAACTTTTTCCATTCGTAAATCCGAATTTATAGTTTGTTTGGTTGATGTTATTTCCATATTTGAAACGACAACTTAATATCGTAGTGGTGCAATATGCAACCGTATGGTGTACGTATTCAGATGATGATGGATTATATAAAATAAACTTTTAGGATGCAATTATTAGATTGCGAATGCTACATGCAAGCATGGTGCATAATTAGAGGGAATATTCGCATATTTGTTATATAAATATTTCGTTATAGAAGAAAGTACAACAATTATGGCAATCAATCTCTTTTGAATTCTGTCAATGGTGATAGGTAGATCTTTATTCCATATGATATATATTTTTTTATATAAAGATAAAACATACAACGAACTTTGTGATAACTATATGTACTTAACATATACCAATCGCAAAGGTCGGTGCAAAAAGTTCTAGGTACATTACACATGTTTCAATATAAAATTCCGCTTATGTAACTATTGAACCGGACAGAATATCAACAACGACTTGATTATGTACAAGCGATTTCAATTTTCATTCGCGTTCACCGGGTTTAACCATAGGAAAGAGTGCACACATTGAAATTAATGTCATAACACCTTGCTTAAATGTTATGGAAAATGTTTTGGAATATGAATGAGCGTAGCAGAAAATGGATCACGATATATGTTAGAAATGACTACATTTAAAAAAAAAATTGGTGTGGTTGAGAAAACATCTCTAAACTTGGTAGCTATGCATTCTTATACTGAAATATACAAATGTAAATAACAAAATAAATATTATTCTTCTTATATTTTCCAGTTGGAAAATTTCAATAATACTTATTTTAAGTTCCCATGCATATTAGAAACGACGAAACATGGCTGTCCTATGCACCTTTAACGCGTAAAAATTAAAATGATGAAATAATGAATTTCTTGCTCGACTATCATGGAGATTACCTAACCTATTTTTAACTTCAATACGGCTTGAAGTTGAAAAAGTAACTCGATCACGAATGGTATTTATGTAATGTTTACCGATTGATAGAAAAAAATATATCTCTAGTAAATTAGATAGCTGACGATTTATGTCATCCTACTGAAATATTTAAATACTGAGAAACGACAAAGTAACATCGTAGTGTCGTCGACCAATGAGCTCATGTAATGAGTAACATTGCAACAGTGCCCATGTACAAGTTAAGATGATGATTCCTATAAACAGTGTTTGGGTCAGATGAATTTTCACAAATTGGACAAACGATGACATTTACAACACACTTTTTATGATAGATGATTCGATGGGTATATTCTTATTTATATGTAATGAAATTGTATTTAAAAGTAAATATGTATTTAAGAAAATCTAACGCGTATTGTTTATATGAATTAGCAAATTAGGATACATGATATTATTATAGACAATAATAGTTCCTTCAATCCACCATTTGTTCAATTTTAGTAAGGACTAGTCTATTTTAAAGAATACAATATTTTTAACTAAAAAAAATCTGACATTTGAAAGTGTTAAAAGGGAACAATGAATATTGTATAAATGTCGGTATGTTGTAATAAGAGATTTTTTTTCATTAAATATTTTATCGTCGAACAAATTGAAGGACCAAAAATAAAAATCCATAGAATTCAAAAACAAAAAAACAAAAAAAAAGAAACCAGCAGTTTTTTAACAAAAAAAAAAAACAAAATTATAGTTGCAACCAAACGAAATGATTACCCACTCGACTCATATGTTATAAATAGCTCGCTTTTAGTTCAAATTTCTTGTGAAGAAATATAATAATATCGATTAAAAGATACCAAAAATATATTATAATATTATTATGGTTAGGTTTTGGTTTGGTTAAAAATAAATTTATGATATGAGAATGGATATCCGTCGTCTATTGAATACCAAATTTTCATTTTTATTAAATTAATAAAAAATAAAAAATATTAGCTTTATATTTTTTAGAATATCAAATTAAATATTTAATAGTTGTTTGTGTGAGTTTTGTGTTATTTATGTTAGCAAGAAAAAAAAAAAAAAAACAAAAGAAACTATAAATTAAACTTCACCATTAAAATACACAATTAATGTTTTTTTTTATTATAAAAAAAAAGATTTTATATTCGGAAAAAGTATTTATTTTATTACTTTTCATTAAAATAAAGACTAGAAACGACGATCGACGGACCTTATTAAATTCGCCCCTTTTCATGTCTTTTATGTTTTTTTGTTTTTTGACACGAAGCTTTTTTAAAGATGTCATCTTACCATACCATTTTAATTTTACTGTTTTTTATTTTTTAACCGTCATTACATTAATTATAATACATTAATTACTAAATTGATTTGTATTAATTTATTTGTTAATTAAAATGCAGATAACACTTTTTAATCCGATTCCGAACAAATTAAACAATTGACAACTTCTTAAAAAAAAATATTCTTATTACAAATGAAAGGCTACTACAACTACATAAATCAAACTAAAATTTCCCAGCAATAAAAAAAATAAATATTAAATATATGCAATAAAGTGTAGACTACAGTTGATGTAAATTTTTAACGAAACATTTAAAGATGGCAATATTAAATAGAAAAATCGTGAAGTAAATTTTATTATTTAAAATAAAATAAGCGTGCAAACTTTGAATTATTTAATTAAAATTAAATATTATAAATTAATAATATAAATTATATAGTGAAGTAAAATTAGTGCAAAGTAAAGACCTTACTTACTTACTTATGCGGGCCTACAACCTACAATTGGTTTTAGCCTCCAGCAGCAGCCTTCTCCAATCGGAATTATTCACCGCCAGCCGGAAACACCTAGGATCATCCCTCCACATAACCCCGCGGTCTACCAACACTCCTTCATCCCTCAGGTTTACCATCCAACACCCTTGACGGTATACGATCAGCCCGCATACGTGCCACTTGCCCGAGTCACCTCAAACGACCGATTTTGATGTATTGAACAATGTCAGGGTGTGAATATAGCTGTTGTAATTCGCAACCGTATCGTCTACGCCACCGTCCATTATCCCTCATCGGATCATAGATGATGCGTAGTATTTTGCTTTCAAAACTCCTGAAACGTTGTCACTTGGACCATGTACCACGATTACGAACTAGGTAATCAAGTGATTGCGTGGATGAGGTAAAAATTGTGTTGACAGTGTTATTGGCAGTCCCCTTGATGCACTTTTCCAACGTAATATTGAAAAATAATGCCGCCAAAGGATCACCCTGCCGAACTCCGTCAATGGTTTCAAATGTTTCAGATTTGAGACCCCTTAATTGTACCTGGGATGTAATTTGCGACAGTGTTAATTTTGACATAGCTATCAATTTTTCTGGAAAACCGAATTCTTCAATCGTACGCCACAATTTTTTGCCGAATAACACTGTCGTATGCAGCCCTGAAATCAACAAAGAAATGGTGCGTCTCTACATTGAATTCCCTACACTTTTCCATAATCTGTCGAATAACGGACAGCTGATAAGTTGTTGAACAATCATTGCGGGATTGATATTGACCAATAACTTCCTCCGCATATGGTAAAAGACGTTGATACAAGAGAATACTTTATTTATATGTTGTATTTAATAATGAAATTCCTCTGTAGTTAGTACAATCCATTGTATACCCCTTCTTGTAAATTGGTATTATTACAGCACGCTTCCATTCTTCTGGCATAACCTCGTTTTTCCAAACATGCACC
>JANSTX010022883.1:0-15206 GCA_027564355.1 Penthetria funebris
GGTTGTGGATTTCTAATTTTCTGAAGGGTCGCTCGATTAGGGTAGTTATCGATGGCGTCACTTCTGATGGTTTCCAATTTGATGCGGGCGTTCCCCAAGGTTCCGTGTTGTCTCCTACGCTTTTTTTAATTTTCATTAATAACCTCTTAATTTAAATTTAATGGTAATTTGCTGCGCAATACTTCGGGTCTGAACTCTCTTGGAACACAAATCAATTCAAAACTACTATGGAATTATCACATCTTGGGTGTGGCCAAGGCCGCGGCTAAAAGACTTGAGTTTCTGCGTCGTTGTAAGAAATATTTTAATCCCGAACATATTGCCATTATATATAAAGCATATGTAAGGCCTCTAATGGAGCACGACTCTCACATATGGGCTGGGGCTCCATAGATATTATCGTGGCAATTGTTCTGCTGAGATTGCTAGCATTATGCCCAATATTCGGGTATTTCCAGTTAATACACGACTAGCTTGGTTGTCACACTCGCATTCTGTTGAATTTAAGTTTGGTCGGACGATTAAATGTCGAGGCACGTTTATGTCGCGTACTTCTCGTCTATGGAACCGTCTCTCTGGGGACTAGGTTCCTAAATTTTACGGCCTCCAGACTTTTAAATCAAATGTTCACAAATTCCTACGTTCATATCCTCCTCATCCATCGTTTTGAGCAAATAAAAAGTTATTTTGTGTTATGAACATTAAAGAATAACTTTAGTATAAAAAAAAAAAAAATATGTTTGATATTAAAAGTATATACATTTTGAATTATTTTTAATATATACGAGTACATATAGTAATGATGGCCTAGAATCTACACATCTAATGAATATTCAATTAATTTTAAATTCATATTAGATTATTTATGGTATATTTATGTAATTACCGCAGTCTTGAAACGATTAGTATATATTTATGATAATCAAAAGAAGAATCTCAACCTTTTCTGCACGTGGAAATATAAAGTGTCAAACGACCAACCGCAATTATTCACAATATTTGATCAGTACCTACATTTCATTTCTATCCATCTATTTCAGTCTTCTACAACTGAACTCTAAGATAGTTGAACATCCGACCTGTTCAAGAGCTCGTAAAAGTGCATATTTATATTTGCTGAACACTGTTTCAGATCCTAAACCGTCACAGATTAAAGTAAACAGTTTCTTCTAATTCACTGTATGATTAGCTCGCCAGATGATAAATTTCCCACATGTTGTTTGAATTTGCCCGAACTTCAATGTTACCAACCCTCTTGTCCAGTTTACCATATTGTGTCCGTAGATTCTGTTGGTACATCGTATTAATATTAGATTCTATGTGTCATCACTCATAACTAATATGAAATCAATAATGTTGTCATCAACTTGTTTCAATACGTCAGCGAATGTTCTAGTCACTTCGATCGTCGTTTTATGTTTTATACTAAACGATTTGTCAAATCACTATAAAAAAACATTCGCACATCTATAAATATACGAACGTCAAACATAGTGAATGTCTTTATCTGTTACTAATTGTGTTCACATGTTGTATACAGTAATGCCTATTGATGCCATGGGACATCATAAAATGTTATCAGATATCTCTAATTTATTATAATTAATCATCTATTGTTTTATTTTACATATTTTACTAAAAACATCATTAACTGCTTCTGTGGCAAAATTAATGTTCAGCATCTTATGACACATTGCGAGATTAAGAACGGACAATAAATGTTCCTATAAAAATGTGAAAAACAATAAATACGGCATAGTCGTATTAAAAATTGCAAAACTATAAATTTTATTATTTATAATAATAAAAACAATTAAATTAGACCCAGATATATACACATTTATGCTATGTGGGTAGCATATCTTTAATCATAGTCTGTGCAATATTTAAATTTTATTAACACCAACATACTATGATTAAAAAATTCATTTTAAAATTATTATTAATGTTAAAGTTATTATTAATTTTATAATTATTATTAATTTTAAAATTATTATTAATTTAAAAATTATTGTTATAATTTTAAAATAATTAAATTTATATGACAATATAGTAACGAATACGAATAAAATTAAGTGTGCAAAATAGATAACAAAGCTTTTATTGAAACCATAGTTTTAATACGATTTTTACGTTAAACGAAAGCTTTTTAAGTAGCTAGAAACTAGAAATCATAGATAATTGATCTTGATCAAATTATGCTACAAAATATCCATAATGCCATCAATCAATCCACATTGTCTATGATTTCTGGCTACATTGTATAGTTTTCTCTAAACGTAACAATTTAAACAAAATTATTGTTTCTATAAAAGCTTTCCTATCAAATATTCCGCTATTTTTTGGTAGCTTAATTTTTTTAAACTTTGCTTCATATATTTAAAAAGAAAAGTACTTTTTTTCATCTCAAATTAATCTAACCATAAAATGTATTATGTTAAATAGAATTTAATTTACTTTTTATTGGTATAAATTATTTTTGGTTTCAATTTCGTATATAAATGTATATATTTTAAATAAACTTCTATATATCTTCTTATAGAGATAAATAAAATAAATAGATTAAAAAAAAAAACAGAATAACGACGTAACAGCATTTTTTTAAAAAAAATAGTTACTTTTATTTTTACCGCGCTTTAAAATCTTTGTCTTTTTAAAATGTATTGTACGTATACTATGTACATGTAATATATTTCCAGTTAAAGTCATTACATTACGAGTACATAACATTATTTACAACTTTATGATATGTACATCGCCAGAGGAGTACCAACCATATTTTTCAGAACAGTTGGTTTCTTTAAAAATCATTATGTTCAGCATGGCTGTTGCAATCAATTGGAATTCCATTCCATTTCATATTATTAAGAGGAATTTACATTTTTTTAAAAAAAAAATTCATTCAAATGGGCCGTGAGAAAGTGTAACAACACAATAAACGAACAGGTATATACGAATGAATATAGAAATATATGAAAAGCATGACGATCAGTAAGCTTTTTATTAAAACTCGTACTCACTATAAATGCTACAATAAGTTTAATAATAATATAAAAAAACAAAAAAAAACAAATGTAAATAAATTAGTAAATCATAAGTTAATATAGTTCATGTAAAGCATTTATTTGAGAAGAGGTTGAGACAATAAAGTAATAATATTGTCATGAATAAATTATATTATTAAGATGCACTAGGTTGACAATATATAGTTTGAAAAAGTTGTAGAAATAAAAGTATAGCTCTCAAAACTAGCGGAAAACTTAACAATGAAACAGATCAAGATTGACGATGTGCTAACCGCAATGAATAAAATATATAGTTCAATGAAAAGACTATATATTATGAAAATTATATTTTTTATAATATATTAATGGATGCATTTGTATAATTCTATACAGTCAACGTTATGTTTATGTTATTTGATCAAATAATCTGAAGATGAATGCATGCTAGAATATCTTTTAGTTTAAAGTAATTCAATTTGTATAACAGAAAAATTAAATTTATTAAATTATCATCATCATATCAGTTCATTTCAGCGTACTGCAGATCGTAAAAATTCGGAAATTAGTTCCTTTCTTTTGTGGTTTCGAAATTTATTAGAACTTTTAACACACAGCAATGAGGCACTCATAAAAAAAAGTATGTTTTATGGAAAATTTTAATTAATTAAGCGTATGTTATTATGTTTTTCCATCAAACTATCATATAAAAAATATATAATATAATTATTTAATTAGTTTAAAAATTAAAAAATATTCCGAACTAAATTCGTATTTTAATTTAATTTGATTGGTTGTTGCGGTGTCAAAATAATCCCATGGTTGCGAAAATAGATACCTTTCATAGATTGGCGGTAACTTTTAAATTTATATTTAAGTAATTTATATGTTTTTTAAAGTGCTGTTTATGTAAATATACTAATTCTATGTTAAAATTTCAAATAAATGTATTTAATTATGGTTTTGTTCATTTATGTCATCAAAACAATGAAAATATAAAACGATATTTTAAAAATATTTTTAAATTTTGCAACAATGAACCAAAATCTCCTGTACTAAATTTCCAGTGGGAAAAATTACTTCTTTAAATATTGTTTATATGTTTTAATTATAAAATTGACCAAAATTTTTAAATATTAGTACCCCATTCTCATAATGAGCCGGTTTTGTAATCCTTTTCCCACTTATAGCCCCAATTCAAATTCTATCGGTTCAGGGTATTATAATAAAAATACATCTTACTAAATCTTAACTCAGCATAATGGTTGATAACATTTGTGCGTCTTAATTTTTTGAAAATGTTAATATATACTACTATTTACTGTGTTAATACTTTTGTGCAATAAAGGATTTTTTAATTTAAATTTGAATTTAAACAAGATTGTCCATTCAATAAAAAAAAAAATTAGTGTACTATCACACATTTTCTTTTATAACTACGATCCTATATAACTTAACATCATCTCCAACTCACTGTATTCTTAGACATATTTGAGAAAATCGAATAATTTAAAGTTTGCTATCAAATATTATCCCAGATTATAAATTGATTTAAACTTTAAACTAGTCATCAAAGAATTGTTTTACTACAAATATATATGTATATTAAATATGCAAAAATTATGGAACATATTAAATTCAATTCAGAACCGGCACTCTCGCTTCACAATCTGTTTCTCCACAAGGATGATTTACCACTAACTGTATTTTTTAAAAATCATAATGATACGAGAAAATACTCAATTTTGGCTCATAGAACACAAACAGACTCATAATATGAACAAGAATTTATATATGGTTTCTTGTGAAAATTAAAATTATGCAGAAGAATTTTTCACAAAGGGATGTATGTATATAGTGAATAATGTCCTATATATGGTAATGAAATTCAAGGTGATATTAGAAGAAAATATAGAGTTTAACTCGGTTAGCCACCAACAATATATTTATTATTATGGAATTTTATGCTAAAATTTGAGGGTTTATTATGAAAAATTAGAACAGTGTAACATCACTCAATTAGTTCGTAGGATGACCAATAAAACAACAACTTTTAAGCAAAATTCGATTTTAATCATCAACATACTATACTTCAAGAGTGATACATTCATTCCAACCATTCTCTAACATATCGATGCCTTTCTTGTAGAACGATTTATCTATGGTCTCAAAATACCTTTCAGTTTCTTCTTTATTGGAGCCACATATCTTTCTCTGGAGCATTCTTTTTAGGTCTGCAAACAGGTAGTAGTCGCTGGGAGCCCGCTCAGGAGATCATCCATTTAAAAACAATGCAAACACACGAAATTCAGATTTTTCCATTGTTTTGCTAATTACAAAAGTAGCGTCACTAAAACCACTGTACCTTGTAAACTAAACGTCAGATTGTCATATAATTTTGGAACGTATCGTGGTACTTCCTAAAAATCATATGGATTTGTCAATAGTGGCGCCATCTATATGTCAACCTTCGAACTTATGGAGTGATGGATTATTTTATTCAAAGTATATTGTCCATCGCAATAATAGTCACTACTTTTTCCCATATTTTGGTAGCATATTATTTTTGCGTTTACAAAATGATCGTCTACTGAGGCTATCCATGATTTAATCCATTCCATCGTCACAAAAACAGAATTGCTACTCAGCTATATGACTCGTGAGTCATCGATACAAGTAAGTGGCAGTATCTGGTGAATATATGTTGCTTGGAGTAGTCATCCCATTTTAACGACTCCAAGTATGTTTCGACTGATTTAGCAAACATGTTGTAGAGCATTCTCATGCTGAAGAATAACATGTATCATTTTTCTGATCGGATTGCGGGCGTTTTTCCTTCAATGACATATTCCTTCTGGCATAAAAGTAAAGATGTTGTTAATGTTGATGATGATTTTCTAATAATGTTATATAGCTCTAGATTTTTGTTTAATTATTGTTTATAATTGATAAACCCAAGTCCATACATTATAATATATGTAATATTTTAATACATTTGAAATTTTAAAATTGCTCGTGCTCATTATTTTTTACTGCTTGTTAGAAATATGAACAGTAATTTTCCATTTTTATAATTTTTTCATTTCCATTATGTATTTTAAAGTCATGCACATAGAAAGACGTAAAGTATCGGAAGAAAATAAATGATACTTTACTCTTATAGGTGTATAAGTTAAGTAAACTTACGAGTACACTAAATATGTATTATTATGCAATGTTATGTACATTTAAATGTTATATATTTTACCGTTTCAAATAAACGCGATTCAATAATTGTTTATACAAAATAATTGTAAAAGTATGAATCTTTAAAATTAAAAGGAAAAACTTTTATAATGTACTTAGCAGTTTTATATGCGAGAGTGCAATTATTGAATAGATTGACCAAATACAATCCAGTCGATAGAAGTTACGCCGCAAAAAAAAAATCATCTTTACTTCCACATTCTGTTATCATTTTTCGTTCTGTTATCCAAAGAAAGCAAATCAATCTCTGGTATGTGATTAGAGTTACAAACGAAAAACTACTGGGTAGCTAGCTATATAGATACATTTACACAAAACTTAAAATCTCATGAATACATCCAGACTATGGTCAAGTTTGGTCATCCGTATAGACACTGATTTCTAAATCTGTAGACAATAATAATAAAAAAAGACTGGTTCTAACTTAGTAGCACCGATTTTTATATATATATATATATATATACATATAAAATGTTTTAGATGTGATCGAGCCGATTCAGCAATTCAACTTAAGTTATGACAAAGATGAATAACGAAGCACATGGTATAAAGTATGATGTCTATAGTCAATTGACTTGATTTTTTTGTTTAATTTTTCTAAAAAAATTAAAAATATATAATTAGTATACTCAAATATTAATTACTTTTAGCTGAACTTGACAAAGAAAAGAAGTCTCTGATGTTTTCTTGTTTAGTAAATATTTTTATGGCTCTAAAATAAGCTACGAATCATGTGGTTATTTTTATGTTTTTTTAAGTAAAAATTATTATCATAAGAGTTAAAGAATATTTTTTTTAATAAATTGGATTACAAACGATGGTAGTATAATATATGTTATCGTATACTTGTAAGTAAGATAAAATGAATTAAGTAAATAGTAAGATTTATATATTCAGTTTTTAAAATAATGGATGGATAAATTATTTATTATCTAGCTAGAAGAACAGAGCTAAATATGAATTACATCATTCCACAGGTTCATGTTTTGTCATCTCACAAACAAATTAAATAAATTGTGGCTCTAACACAACTCCACCAAATTACACAAATCTTCCAAACTATACAAATTGCATAGTATGTTGAAATTTGATGTTACATTTGTAAAACACACCAGATTTAAAATTTTGTGCCATTTGTGCGGTAAAGTGTTGCCAATGAAACAAAAAAACAACAGCGTGACAGCTGACAGTTCAGGTTCGTGTATCACTTCAATTTTAAAACACAGAACTGTCAGCTATCACGATGTCCGTTTTTTTTTTGTTGACAACACTTTATCGTACAAATGGCGTAAAATTCAAATATTGCGTGAATGATAGGACATTATAACTTTATATACTATACTAATGGAACTTTTAACAACGTGAGTGCAGAACGGTATACATATAGATCATTTTATTACTTCGTCAGTTTTAGTTCCATCCAAAGTCCTGACCTAATAAAAATAAATGAGCAGACTCATCAGGTAATATTATGAAGTTATGAATTTTTTTAAATTCTCAAAATGTCGTTCAATTAACAAAGCATTAATGATTGCCAAAATTTTCATTTTGTCGTTCAATTATATTAAAACGTTAAACTGATAAATTATCAATCGGTTAAACATACGACAACTGTTGAATGTTTTTTCGATTCAAATAAAAAAAAATTCTCGAACTGGCTTATGTCTATACCATGAACTCGATGACAATATAGTCTTTCTGACGCATAATTATATTATAATATTTATTTTTTCCGATATACATGAAGAGTGGATTGTCCTTTATGAGACTTTTCCTTCAAAATGTTAATGAATTAAAAATATATATAATAATAGTTCGTTCCCATCAAGCACTCTATTAAAATAACAAAATCTATTCAAAGTAACGTATTGTGAAATGCTCAATTTAATTTTATATTATTTATACAAATCACGTTTAAAAATATATAAGTAGTATATAAATTATATTATTTCAAATGTAAATTGCTGCTTTAGTAAACTTTCTTTAGGCTTTCAATCAAATTGAAAAAGAAATACGTAATTTAATTTAATAAAATGTAATTTATTTTTTTTAATTCATTAATTTCGCTATAAAAACAATAAACATTGTTTATATATTTATTTTCTTGACCATTATATCAACACAATCTATTATAGAATATAATTTTTTCTCTAATTTCAATAAACTATTTTAAATGCTAATTATAATTTAGATACATTTGATTATTTCACAAATACTCCTGAAAATTGATTTCAGACAATTTGCTCTAATAAAATTAATACTCGGAAACAGTTTTTACAGGCAAATTTCTTAGCGCGATATGTAAGTGCCTATATACGAGTATATGCCTATATTTGCCCATGCGACTAATTTTGTTTAAGTGGAAATTAAAGTGGAAATTATTATGACTAATCCGTACTGGACATTACACTAACTGAAAATGTTTTTCCACACGGCAAATATATGCTCGCGATTTCAACAATTTTTTATATACTTACGACAGGATAACTTGAAATGTCTAACAGTGACATTTATTTACTTTGTAATATCATAATCATTAAAAACTGTACAAAATTATTGGAAAATTAAAGTAGTTTCAGATATATGTATACTTAAGATATGTAGCCGATTGGTTAAGGCCAGTTCAAAAACTTTAACGAAAAATTTTTTTTCTACCGATTAAAAATAAATGTTCCTCAATAAATATCGTCCATTTTAAAATAAAATTAATTTCGCAATAAAACTATTTACTTGTTATGTCTATTGTGAATGTTGCTTAAAATGCTACATAAATGTAACGATTTTCTGATAAAGCTTTGTGAAGTTTAACTTTCATTCAAACGAAAGAAATATATAATTGAACGAGTAAATACTGATTTTTATTTATAATATAAAAACTAGGATTTCTACATTAAATTTTGCTTCAATTTTATTACAAATACGGTTAAATAATATTTTAATTATATTTTTTTCTCATTTATTTAATAATTTCAAATTAAATATCAAAATGAAAGTTTAACATCTAAAATCAAAAAGGGGTATTTCTGTATAAGAGTATGTATATGTTTTCCATATAAAGGTTCATGTCAATGATATAAAATTGAGCATCTTCTTAAGATTTGCATATATCAATAGAGTTAGTCACAGTTACATATAGTTTGTTGGTAAGATATTTATTCAATTCAATACACGGTAGCATAATATTAAATCATTTGATATGCATTAAGATATTTGTTATGTATCTTTGAAGATATAGGTTAATTATTTTTATCCAGATTTTTTAGAATAACATGAGTATAAAATTATTATTAATTATTATTTCATACTAACTGATGATATGGTGCTGAATGGATTGATCATCTAATATCTTGAGATTGCTCAACTTATATTTACTTCACCGCGTAATTTCACCGGAAACACGATAACTGATCGTGACTAATACTATGTAACTTTATATACTTAAGTATAACTTTACCGTATTTTAGATTATAGATGCTAACACTATAATAATCTTGGTAAGATTTACAATAATTTATATTGAATTTGTTCTGGACGAAATTCAATATGTAAAACATTTTATGTGTTCTTTTGTGGTATCTATACAAAATAATAAGACTCGAATCACAAGAACCTACTAAGTTTACTTACAAAGTCGCGATTGGGTATAACTGGCCTGGGTATTGATTTGATGGGATGAGAATACAATTAATAACATTCATTATTAATTAGAGCCAAATGTAATTGATAATTATATCAACAGATTTATATGCATTGTATAACAAATATCGTAAAATTTATAGCTTCCTTTAGAAAAATATTAAGCCAAATTAAATTCTGATTATTTGTAAACATATTTTGTTTGACTGGCAAAAACAAAAAAAGGTTAGACCATAATTTTTCTAGATAATCAACATATAAAACAAATAAAAAAAATAAAAAAAAATTAAATAAATTTTTTAGTCATAGACTTTAAACTGTAAATTAAATTAATATTATTTGACGTCAAAAGAAATTAAATACATGTGATCGTAATCTAACAAATATAAAATAAAATTAATTAAAAATTATTTCAATATTTTTCATTAGTAAATATTTGCATTGCAATGAAAACAACACATTATTTTTTAATTCCAAAATAATTTATAAACCTATGATTTAATAAATTACTTATTATCGTAATAAATTCCAGCATTTATAATTGAAAATGGAGTTCATAAAAAATTGTTAAGCGTTATTTATATTTCACATCAGTTTTCTGCAAGATCCATAAGCTTAAGTTGTAATAAACTATAAAAATATCTTATAGGACTTATATGACGTTCAATGCATCTTATCAAATAGAGTCACACTATAAAAAAAAAAACAGTATATTGCAAGCTAAAGCCTGGACGCTTACTTCTCAATAAATAATTTTAAAGTACACAGAAGAAGATGCGACTGTGGAAACGGCTGTTCAAACTATTGCCTATCTTGTACCTCATTTTCGTGGAATTCTAAAATACTCAGAATTATTATTCGGTGGTACTACAATTGAAATTTGACAACTTAAACTAATAAAGAATTTAGACTCCATAAACAAATTAACCGTCAACTATTGGCTTCAAGTGCCTTTACCAGACAATTTGATGGTTTTCAAATGTACGTATAATATATTAACAAAACTTTCCCAGTAAATTCATCGTGGAAAGTTTCTATTAAAGATTAAAATCTAAATTACGAAATGTATAAAAATTTCAAACGTATCAGTGTTGCGTATTATTATTGAAAATGGTTTATTTACATGTAACTAAAATGTGTGAATTATTTCATTTTTGCGTTTTAATTAGAAGAAAAAAATTATTTAACTTAATTAGTAAGATTTTAAAATTAATATTTCGCCATTTAAAATTTAGATAAAAAAAAAAAATCGATAAAATAATTATTATATTATAATATTTTATATATTATGTAAATTTAAGCACCAGAAAATATAGCAATGAAGGAAATCATTAAGTAAAATAATGAACAATAAAAATATAGTCGTAATATACGATAGAAACTATGAGAAACTATGTAGCCTACATAAATTGGAGTTATGATCAACAAAAAAAGTCAATGATTTAAATTATTGTAATATCAGTTATATTTAGAGAATGATGATGATGATGAGTAGATAGGGTTGAGAGACGAGGAATACGTATTAGATATCTAAAATTTTAGACTGATAAACCAAAATATAATGGCACTTTTCCACTTTATCGCCATGTGGTGTGTCAACGATAACACCGATAGATTATAATTTATGTCAACCTGTGTCTTGCGTTCTTGTCAAAATACAAATGTATTACCAATAAACTATAGATAGAAGGGCATTCACATCTAGAACTAAAAAAATATATTCATAATTTATTCAATCTTTTGCAGGCAGCCAGAAATCTTAATTTATAATTGTGTAATGGAGACGTATTTTTGAAATATAAATACATTGGCGACAAGTCGACAAACACGAGCCATCGATCACGCGCATCATTACTGCAATATTAATATTTATCGTGATCGATTTAACGATGACATCGCGTGATGATAAATATATGGGTTGAATAATAGTCGACCACTCACTCATAATATATATAAGTATAAGGTGAAATTCCGATTTAAATAGTACACATATAATCGTAGTTATGTAATTTAATTATTTTATTTATTTTTTTTAGTTTTAATCAAATTTGATGCATATCACAATCAAGTATATTTTAATTAATTAATTAATTAATTAATTAATTAAAATAACTGCATGTCATATTTCTATTGCAAAATTTTAATTATTGTTATTATATGATTTACTCGTATGGATTAGTTAATTAATTATTATCTATTAAAAACGTTTTTAATTTCTTTTCAGTCTCAATTTCTTTTTTTATTTCCTAATACTCGTAGGAACATAATTTTGTCACCGTTTAAAATTTATAAAAATACTGCGCGATGCAGTTATATGATGTTTTAGAATTTAATATTTTATAAATATAAATAATAGTTTTAATAATAAAAATTTTACAAAGACATTCTTTTCTATTTTTTGTGTTCATATCCGTCATCATAAATCATCGTTGATTTTAATCTAAATTAATTTCACCATGAAATTGGTGCGGATGCTTGCGAAAGAATGCTATATACAATTTATCATTGTGAATATTCCTTAAAATGTTATATATATTATGTTAAATTTTATGATAAAGCTTTATGAAGCATTACAAAGCTTTATATCACATATAACGGGAAAAATATTATAATTGAACGAGTATACATGGATTTTTATTTATTCAACTAAATTGTGATAAAATCTTAAGAATAAATTATTGATACAGGGGAAGTTTGAGGTATGCAAAGGGTAAATTCTATATTGAATGTGAACATGTTTTGCACACATTAGGGTTTCATTAATTAGTGTAAATGTAAACCTCTTCGTTTTTTGTGAACTTTTTTTTACTTAATTTATGTGATACATTTTAAACTATATTATCATCAATATTATTCTTATTATTTACTTAAAAATAATATTACTAAATCACCAAAAAACATAACATTGACTTTGGCTCTATCCAAGAATGTTATGTAACAAAAGGAACTCTATATACTATTAGTTGAATGGCTATGACTAACCATGTCGGTTAAGACATGCATTTTTGTAGGAAAGGTTGAATTGTATCCAAGTTCACTGCACGTGCGAAAAAAGAAATCACATAATGCAGTGACAATCCATTTACATCTTATAAATATAATAATTGTCTATAAGAGATATATTACATTAAAATCAATCCCATATAGCTTCGAATATAACTGACAATGTTCTAGATGTTATAAATCAGAACTTTTGAAAAATATTCTAAAACGCAGTAGTTATCCGCATACAGCAATGTTTTAACATATATAGCAATATAATAGTAATGGAATTTATGTATATAAAATGTTACATATGTAAATAATAAGCGGAAGTTTATTCATTTTCTTATCTAAAAATTAACTTTTCTTATATACCTAATTTTCCAGATGTAAATTAATTAAATACATAAAGAAATACAATAATTTTATTATATTGTAACGGTTGGAATGACCAAATAACATCTAGGTTACTCAATACATTCTTACCTCAACATTCAATCGATCACAAGATGACATTTTTTTATGTTTGTCGACTAGATGTAAAACATTTCACCAACAAAGAATAGGTAGCAGAGGAATTATACAACTCTACTATATTCAATATTTTCAATATTCAACATTCAATATTTCGATCTACAACATAACCAACTTACCAGATCGTAAATTATCACAAGTATTATAGTTTCTCTATTTTCAGGAATAATTCAAAGATATTTTTTAGTGTGTCTTAAAATTAGACCGTACTGTATTGAGAAAGATTGGTTATTTCTTAATACTGCTTAACTTCATTTCCTTCTGCGCCAATAGGGCAGACCACAGTGTTATACGTATATGACTACTCATAGTTACTACTGGAAATTTTTGTATTATTTAGCAACATACGCATATTATTTATTAAAAATAAATTTCCCAAAATCCAATAGAATATGCAAATCATTTTTAATCTTCAGGTAATAATATTAGTTTGAATGTGACTATATGAATATGCGACTAACTATCTATTTTTGTTATTTTATTACAACTTTTATGACAGGATAGGAAAATTTTCTGATTTTCTGGATTTTTTTTTTTTAAATACATTTATAATATACTCGTAGTATCAAAACGTTTGAGTCTACTGGAAATATAATATAGTAATTTCCATTCATTGGAATAATTTCAATAGAAAATGTGATTTTTAGCTACTCGAAAAAGAAGATAGTAAATCAAAAAAATAATAAAATAACAATACTTTTTATTAGCAATAATATCGATAAGAAATTGTGGATAAAAATTATAATCAATTATTATATTTCATCATCACCAATATGTGCTCTACTTTTTATACTAAAGATGTTTACAATTGGCTACTTTATATTCTTTAAAAAATATACTATCAGTTTGTAAATAAAATTGACGACGCTAATTGGCATATGTTGTCTTCAAATAACTTATAATTGCATATAAAAATCGATAATCTTGAGATAACTATAGTTGCCCGCCAAATTAACTGCCTGGATTAAAGCTTTGATACAGTAAATCATCAACTTCAAAATCGTTAATTTGAATACGTTGTCCAGTTTTCCGAAAGTCCTGAATATTATACGATATATATTATATACGCACATCACAAGTCTCAACCGATTGTCCTTTTATATTCTGATGCCAATGAAAGCTTTTTGGAGTCAAATGTTGGCTTTATAAAATTCGGTTCACATAACATAGGGTGAACGATTATAATGGGCATAAAGTTATTACATAACACAATTTTTAAAAGGTATAGCCAGTTTATAGTTTTGGATGGCAATTCTGCATATTACGTAAAACATTAATTTCATTAATGTTCAATGTAAATTCAAATAATATGAATCATCTGACATAACTAAATTAACCAGAATGTGGGGTGTGTTACTGAAACTGAGGACACGTTCCGAATAAGAAAGGTTTTGGCAATTGTTTAGGCTGTTGAACATAGATTCCATAAATCATTCGTCGTATTTTAACAATAAACTGTGCATTTTCAATTCGGACAACAATACTGAATTTCACACCAAATGTCGAAACTTCAAATGACAAAACTCAATCGAATACCACAAACACTGCGCCGCTGCGGTATTTGTAAATTTGTAAAGTTGTGCAAATCAGTTCGGACGTAGTATGGCCGAATTACACATTTCGGACCGATCTAAAACACACTATTGTAAAAGTAGTATTACCGTCATAAAGGTAGATGTGCACCATATAGTTGTAGGGGTTAGAATAATTTATTGAAACAATGAGCATTCAAATTGAAAATATTATTATCGATATAACTAAGTAAATCGTAAAAAAATAATAATATTATCTTGTGAAGTACCATAC
>JANSTX010022884.1:0-15657 GCA_027564355.1 Penthetria funebris
TGCCTGAAAGATGGCAAAAGGTCATTGATCAAAATGGATAATACATTGTAGAATAAAGTTACTTTGTTCCATGAAAAAATTGTCTTTTATTTTTTAAATAAAAACCGCCATTACTTAGTTGCCGACAATAGTTAGAAACGTTTGTTTTCCTGAAAAATTTTCATAGTTTTCCGATATAATCTAATGATTTCTATTTTTATTTCATAAATTTACTTGTCTAACCCTTCTGAAACTTGAAGAATATCATTTTTATCTTAAACTGTTAATATCCATAATTTTCGGAAATATTGACAAGATCAACAACATCTCGCACATTCTTGCAGTAATTTATCACCAAATCATAATTTATTAAAATCAATAGTTCTTGCAATGAAAAAAAAAAATCAAAATCAGTAGAACAGTTAAACACACGGTGTGAATCAGAATTGTAATGGATTATTTTTCATTATTACAGACACAAGGTTGATGCAAATCAATTATTACTTTATTTTTATTCTTTCACAATCGATCAAATATATAAACTAATAAATTTAAAATATTATTGCAGGGTTGCTGGGTTATCAGCAGTTTATTCCAATTTCTGCTGGGTAATGACTGTACTGATGAGAACTGTTAGTTCAAATAGATAAATATCCTTGAATTGTATCAGAAGACCACATCATCATTTTCATCTCCTTCATCTTATTCCAAAACCAGATTTTATTTTGGCACAAAAAAAAAACTCTTGCTAATATTATGCACTTTCAAATCTGTTGGTATTATAATATATGTAAAAATTTGAAAATCACGTCATATTCGATTAAATGTATTGATAACTCATTTTTTTATTAACATAATTCGATGACAATTTGTAGTCTATTTTAATTGGTAGATACGGTTACAACTCAGATGGTTTAAGTTGCCAATATCACAAGAGTATCAACTTATTTTATCTGAACTTAGTTTTGCATTTGAGACTAATATGTAATCATAAAATCATGAGATTCCGACGATATATGTGTATCAGTTGCAGAAAAAGCTCTTTTGTCGTTCTATTGGATAGTATTCTTAAATTGGTAATTGCATTTCTATAAACACAGTTATATAGAATTCATAATACATCGAATTCTATGAGCGTTTTTGTAGAGCGAGCATATAGTTGTCTACAAATTGATGGAATGGTACGTTAGTTTCACTTTATTTTTTTTATAATATTCTGTCAATGTTCTATGTCAATGTCTATATTATGCAATTAAATTTCAGTTTCTATATATGTTAACAAAATTTTACTTTAGTGGCAGTAGTAATTATCCAATTGAAAAACACTATACAAATGAAGGGATTTCTTACAGCAACTGAGTAATACAAAACGATTTTATGATTATGGAATTCAAATAGAATATTGAAAAATTAGAAAAACTAAAATATATCAAATGATGGATGCACTTCACATCCAATAGATTTTATAGATGAAAAAAAAAATGTATAAACGAATTGAGATTATTTTACAGATCATTCAATCATAAATGACCAAATTCAATATTATATGTAATCATAATCTGCACCTCTACACCACATATGTGCTTAGAGCGGCAATACGATGTATGTAAATATATGATCATAAGCTACACCTAGTTTGATATAGTTGAAAATGAGATTTTCTCAACTAGGCAATCACACACGATTACCATGACATGTATCGTGATCGAGTTTACCATAGTGAAACAGCATTGAAACAAATATGGGTTTAATAACTTAGGTGATAGTCGGCCAATCCACTCGTCACCCATAATATATATACTTATATACAATGTTTTTAATTATTAAACGGTATGATTGTAGGATATACAAAGTTCGTATTTAAAAACACATATCCCATTTAAGTTTTAATATTTACTGATTAAATATATTCTATTTCTTATATACATTTATCTACCATTCAACTGTCATATTAAAAATAATAATAATAATATAATCAATTAACATATTAAATGATCCGTTGATTTATTAGTGTGATAGGGTCAATATAAAATTGTGTGTCCTAAATTTTATGCAGAAATATTATAAATTAAATCTAAACGAGTATAATATATTTGAATTATTATTTATTTTGAAAGACAAATAGAGATAAATTTTTACAATTTTATGCAACTAAATAATAATATCAATTGAAATTAATCAATAATTTTATTAAAATATAATTATATGATCGATTGTTTTCTAATATTAGTTTGTTGTTCTCAAACGATCACTGGTTTATTTCCTATACTAAAATGAACTCATTCATACCCCAATGTGTTTATTATTAGATTTTAATAATCGCAATATTGTCTAGATAATGATCGCATTTCAAATATAAATTGTAAAGTTTATTCTCTTTTAAGGATTATTTGTTCACGATTTAAAATAAGATTAAAAAGTATTATAAAATATTATAATTTACCGTATATATACGATTTAAATGTGACAGTTATATATTATAGGATAGTGGGTGATTCACTTTAGGATTGTTAATCCTAAATTTTGTGTTTAGCAATCTATAATTCATAATCAGACTAATGTTTTTCACTCAATCATACCAATAAGAATTTATTTTCTTAGCCCGCAGTAGCACCTGTTTCCAATTGCCATTCTGCGGCGAATTTCTTCTTCAATATCATTTTTCACATTTACCAACGATCCCAAATATGCGAAGTTATTTATTCAAAATTATATTCTCCAATACTAACTGTTTGACCTCGAATTCCTGATGTATTAGTTGTCACCATATACTTTGTTTTGTCTTCATTCACTTTAAGCCCTAGCACCGATGCCCCCTTGTTTAACGCTTCGCAGTAATCCTTTACAGTCATGATATTTCGACTCATTATATCTATATCACCAGCATACGCCAATACTTGACCCGATTTTGTGAAAATCGTTCCTTTTTTGTCAATATTTAGGCCCCTTACTGCCTTCTCCAGCGCAATATTAAAAAGTAGTGTCGATAAAGGATCGCCTTGTCGTAGTCCATCAACGGTCTCAAAATGTTCAGATAATTTATGCCGGATTCGCACACGTGACTTAACATTATTTAATGTCATAGCCACCAGATTTATCAGTTTTTTGGAATACCAAATTCTTCCATAATTTTCCATAACTTTGGCCTATTGACGCTATAATATGCCGCCTTAAAATCAACAAACAAATGGTGTGTATCAACCTTGTACTCCCTACAATTTTCCAATATTTGCCGAATACTAAATAGTTGATCAGATGTACATCTATCTGTGCAGAATTCACATTGGTATTCTCCAATAATTTCATTGGCATATGGAATAAGTCTATGGTATAGTATGTTTGCAAATACCTAATAGGCAATGTTTAATAAAGTTATTCCACTGTAGTGGTTACAATATAATTTGTCGTCCATTGTCCGTTTATTCAATGAACAGATAATCCATTCTTTCAACTTGTCTGTCACCTTTTTCTTATTCCAAATCTTAACAATTAGCTCGTACAGTTGACACAATAACGCATTTCCACCATGTTTAAAGAGTTCACCCGATAAGTTATCTGATCCAGGTGATTTATTATTCTTGAGCTTTGGAATAACGTTCTTAATTTCGTGTATTGATGGTTCAGCTATAAATGGCTGAGCCGTTAAAAATTGCACATCTTCCACAGTATTTACTCGCGTGTTTATATTTTAATAAATTTTTAAAGTACTCGGCCCATCTCTCGAGACATGTTTTCTCTTGTGCCATAACCTGTCCATCTATGTTTTTGCACAAAAACGACCGTTGACTATATCCGTTGCGCAAACAATTGATCCCCCTGTACAATCTTCTGCTGTCATGATTCCTGTTGTTTTTTTTTAATTCGGCTTAAATTCTTCGCTCCAGTTCTCTTTTCCTTTTCTACGAACTAATTTACGCTCGAAATTCCTTTTAGAGCGATAGTCATCAATAGTGGTTCTTGTAGCCCGCATTAGCATTTTCAGCCTGGATGCATTTTTTTCATCCCGATCTTTTCTACAATCATCACCAAATCATTCATTTCTTACTACCATCCCCCTTTTAATCACCTCTGTTGCGGCACCCTCAACACATGATTTTAGCTTATCCCACATATTATTTAAATTGATTTCCTCTTGGTAATCATCCAAACCAGTAATAATTCGTTGTTCTATTGAATTCACGTACAATTGTTTTATCGCCGTCTGTTAGTGTCTTTCGATGGCCCATTTTGTTCTCTCAGGTTGCCTGTTTTTAATGGCCGAAATTCTGGCTCGTAACACCATCCTCACTAGATAATGATCGGAGTCAATATTTAAACCACGACAACTTCGAACATTTATTATATTTGAACAGTGATGTCCATCAATTAATATATATTCAGTTTGATTATTTGTTCTACCATCTGGAGATCTCCATGTCATTTTATGACTATCTTTATGGGGGTAGTATGTACTACTAATGAACATGTTTTTAGACATGACGAAATCAATCAATCCATTTTCATTGGTTTTATCATGAAGACTGCGTTTACCTATAGTTGGATGATATATTGTTTCTTAGTCCACCTTGGCATTAAAGTCACCTAAGACAATCTTAATATCATGGCCTGGTGCATTCTATAGGTGAATATTAGTTTCTGATAAAACATATCCTTCACCTCATCAGTTTTTTCCTCATTGGGTGCATGCACATTGATGAGGGTTAAATGAAAAAATTTCCTTCTTACACGTAGGTTACAAATGCCGTTCATTTATGGGGTTAAAATCAAATACTGAATCCCTTGCATTACCAAAAACTATAAAACCGGTTCCAAACTCTCTTCTTTTACTACACTCGTTGCCGCTGTAATAAAATGTGTATCCTTTTCCTATAAGTAAGTTTTTTGCAGGCCACCTCGTTTCTTGAATAGCTGTTATCACTAGTTTGGCCTTTTTTAATGTATCAGTAAGAGTTCTTAAAGCACCTTGCCGCAACAAAGTTCTAACATTCAATGATGCCAGTTTTAAATCGTTGTCCTTTGTTCGTTGCATGATTCATTGCCGTTTATCCTGTCCAATCCGAGGCCGTACTGTAATATTCATAACTAGTACTTTTTCCGAATTTGTCAATTAACCATACGTTCAACCTACTCAAACATTCAGTAAATTCGTAGGGTATTTAAAGGAGTATATTTCACCTCTACTGGAAGCAGTTATTTAATGGCGCTACTGACTCGCCATAACACTTTGTAATCACTGAATCAATAACTAAGTTTTAGGTGGATACTGCCTTCACACAGTACCCCTTAGTAACTGTAATACACAGCCGCCACATTGTGCGCAGTTATTTATTTGATATTCGTAACTAACCTATTGCTAGATCATCCACTATCCGCAACCTGTGTGGACGCGTTCGATCGCAACTGGCCTTATAAGAATATGCAATACCAAACTTACCTACCGTCAGTTATTGATTGACAAACCAATCATTCTGCAGACTGCATGTTAGACTCCGTCATTTAATAATGGATGAATGTTTTATCAGCACTCGTCAGTTATCAATATGCTGCCGTTTAAGGTCAATTGATTGAAAACGCAAATCGTTCATGAAAAACAAATATGGTGTATTGATTTCAGCAACACCGATACACTTATTTTACTCAGCAACACAAACATTTCACACCATCTGATATATTAATCTGATGTATAATAAAAATATTTATATAAAACATTATAATCCTCTATAGATCACCCTATGCACATTCTTATATATTTTGGTTTTTAGTTTATTCTATTATGCAAATGGCTTGATAATATTTTTCTGTTACTGTATTAGAAGTCTAGAAATAAGATAAAATACATTCAAATTGCATATTATGCGAGTGTTAAATTCATTATTAAAATATAATGCAACCTTGAAAAATTTACATCACACACTGAATTAAATACGTGTCAGAATTATAATTTCTTTCCTGCATTAATAAACAAATGCGAAAAGTATTTTATGTTCAGAATATAATAATGTCTATAATGTATTCACATAATATTCGTATGAAGTATTTGTTTATATCATATGTCGCGAACACTTATAGTGGGTGATTTAAATAAAAAAAAAAAAAAAAAAAACTTTAAAAAAGAAAGAAGAAACATCATATAACAAAACAATATCATATAAAATATGGTCGTCTGTATAAATACATATTTCATGCAATTTCTGCATAATGTTCAGAATAAACTGCATATAATTCTTGCATAAACATATATAGGTATATATACTATTGTGTATGTAGGTACTATTCCATTGAATTGAATTCAAACTTTAATAGTAGTTATACTAAATTGGCAATGACATTGAAAAGTTTTTTTTTCCTCACTTCAAAATGCCAAATAAAATTTGCATAATAAATTTGTGCAATAAATTTTTTCATTGATTAATCAGTTGATCATTAGAACTACTAATTATTACATTGCAAATCATATACATGCATTCATTTGAATAACATGATTATCTAATTCAATTTTAACTCTTGACATGTATGATTTATTGCATTGTTATTATTGCATTGTTGAATGGAGAATAGTTTTTATAATTAAGAATTTGAACTGCAATCTTGGACGCAAAACAAATGAAAAGTGAATGCAAGTGAGAAAAATTACAGAAATTTCGACATTTTCCTCACATATAATTCAACAGGTAGTACTCATACAGAATCAAATACATTGAATAACATTAAAATTTAAATTAATAATGAATTTTTCATAAATTTTACTTGTTAACGCAAATAATCACACTTAATTCATAATATTATATTAATATAAGCTTTAAAAACAAAAAAATTAAAAAAATAGGTAATTATATACTTCCCCTTTTCTATACGACTCAGTGTAACTGAAAGAGATAGCAATATGATTTACAATGCGGCCATTATTATTTCAAGCTTTTTATTTAGAAAAAAGATAGAAAGAATAATAGTTTCTCTTTCCTCCTCTGTAAGCTTTGATCAAATTAATCATAAATTTTCCATGAATTTATTACAATGCATTTTCCATGGTTTTCAACAATACGATAGCAAGATTTAGTGAAAATTTATTCAGATGTAGGGAATACCCTCAGATAATGACACGATAACGTATCCTAATTAGACTGAGAATAATGTAGAAATTAGTTTGATCAAATTTTAGTATTTTTTTTTTTCAATAATTCAGCATGTAAGATGCATGGGTCGTATATTTTAACAGACCGAATTGAAATTAGTTTATTTTAATTGCACAAATTAACACTTTTTTAATTTATAAAAGATGAAAATTACGTCAAAACGCACATGTATGGAAGTCACATTTTTTTAAAACATAAATATTGCTAAACTATATTATGTAACGGAACTCCACAGCACAATATAAAAATAAAAAAAATCAATAATATATGACATCAATAAGAAAGACTTTATAACATTAATTGTGAAATGACAAAGGCGTTTGTGATACTATAGGACGATCATTTACTAAAAAAAGGCTGATCTTGCTTATATTATCAGAGTATCAGAGTATGCACCATAAATCTCGAAAGCAAATGAATCATATGACAGAATATGGGCAAAAACTCTTAATACTGATGTTGAATTTGATTTTTCTATTAATGCGGAATATAACAAAATTGAAAACAAATTTCCAGGCATATTCATGAATTTATCCCTGTATATATCTGATAACAAATTAATATGTAAAAGATTTTCTAGCAGTACAGATTGTGTTAGGAATTAATTTATTGTTATATATATAGTGGATAAACACTTGCTGCAAATTATTTTACAAATTTTCGGTATAGATTCTAATAATAACGAATTAAATACTGAAAAATTTTTTATTTTAAGAATGTCCCTTTCTTCAGATATTCAAAATAAGTTTATGGCGGTCATATTCTAAAATGGGATTTGTTTCGATAAAGCTATTTTCCGAAAATAATTGTTGTTATAAACAAAAAATAATGTAAGCTCAAAATTTTCAGAATAGATTCTAATAAAATGTTAAACTAATTTGGTAAAATCGACCACTAGTTATTGACCATTTCGTGCTAATTTAAAAAATTGGCATTTGTCTCTTGTCAATCTTTTCTTATAAATTACAATACGATATAGTTTGACGATCATTTTGATACCCCAGGAATGATACCGGTATGGATTTTATCATCAAATTTTCATCGTATTTCATGAGTAGAGATAAAGATGGGACAAATAACCAAGATAATTGTCTGTAATTGTATATATATTGTTATAAAAGTGTGTTTTGGGAGGTTGCTATTTGTTATATAAAACATTGATTCTCTGATAAATAGCCTTGACCGAGCGGTTAACGTAAAGGCTATATTCGTAGAATAATAAAATATTTACTTGCACTTTAATAAAAACTTTATTTTATGTTAATTCTGTTGGAAAATATAATACAATTTTACTATACAAAATGTTTTTGTTTTCTATTAACTTATAATTCACTATCAGTAAATTTTACTTTCAATATCTCAATGTGAATTTTATTAAGTTTTATTTTCAACTAACTTCTCATAGCTCCCTTATTTATATCAGCTTTTTGTTTCCCCTTGATCTTTCTCGAAGTTTCCAGTTTATTCAAGCACCTTATATATTTTACTACTTGATTGAGTACTAAATGTAAAAAAGGGCCGTACTTGTAACAACATATACTTGTATGATAGTGACGAACAGAATTACCAAAAACCATATTGATTAGATTACTCAACCTATCTTTCACACCAATTACAGATAACTCGATCACAATATATGTCAGTAATGGCGTATGGTTGAGACTAAAAACATAGCGTTAATATCATATTAATCAATAGATTTAAAACGCATCGCACTACTGAAGTATTCAAATTTATAACAGGATAATTATAATTGATCCTTTTCCCAGCAGATAAATTTCAATTTTAGTTGTTTGAGTGCACATCATTGTGCCATTTGATGTATATATATATATATGTATACAGAAGAAAAGAATAAATAAAATGTTACAAACCAAAGAACCTCATATCAATTTTATTGTAGAACATGAATAATTCTGTATAAATAATTATAATTATTATAAAACATTTAATTTTAAATAAATAATTATGTTCATTCCTTTATATGGTTAGATGAATTTAATAGCGATGTTCATTGCATTTATAACAACATACATGAATGTTAGTGCATTTTATGTTCAATTGAATAATATTAGAGATAAAAAGTTCTCATTATATAATTTCAAAATTCGATTAAGGCAAAATTGTCAAAAGTTAGTCGTTCCAATCTAAAAATTTCACATTATTACAACATAATGAAATACCACAGTTTTTGATATGCACAATAATATTGTAACAGTGGCGTTATGTTTAAGAAAAGAAGTAAATCTTATCCAGAAAACTACGCTGATTCAACTTTGCGGTAAGCGGTGTGCAAAAACTGTTTAATAAAGTTAAAAACACTTCCAAAATTGAAGTTTGTGATAATGAAATTTCAAATTTTCATTTGTTTCGTAAATTTTAATGCAATTATAAAAGGATTTTAGAAAAAAAAAAATCCGATAGGAACACGGTACATTAGGAGATCCCGAAAATGATGTCATGAGAGATGGACGTTCGCTTCTTAAGACTACGTTAATTTAATTACAGATCAATAAATACCTAATGAAATGCAATTTATTGAATAAATAGTATTTATTCTTATAATTGGAACAACTAGATAAAGTTGCAAGTTTAGAAATAGTTGCCTTAACTTTTTAAAGATTAACAATTTAACAGAGAAATTGTATATGTTCAGACATCATCATCATTTCAGTTTAGAATAGAAACAAAAATTAAATTAAATAAAATATAATCAATCATTTTAAAAAAAAAAAAAAATTATTTTAATAATAAAGGAATAAAAATTGTAATCGCTCTACTATCTATACATATTTAGGCTGTCACATTCGCTAAAATGTTGATCATTTTTTGTTACATTATTTCCTTTAGGCTAATTATAACCTTGTTTACATCCCATACTAATAATAATGTAAAATACTTTTTAAAGAAGTTATTGTAATAACATTTTATTATAAAAAGATGGTTTAAATGAATTGCGTAACGAGAAAATCTATCTTTAATTCGCTTACGTTTAATACTGTGAATATTTATATTATACTTATTTTTTTTTAATTAAGTCTTGACATCTATATAGTAATATAGATCTCAAGATAAACTAACCCTTTAATTTACGGATGAGTACATAAATATAATACGCGAATTTACACACTATAATTATTTATTTATGTTTTATGTGAAATAATTATGTAGTTTAGATCAGTGATGATACTCCTAGTTTTAACTGCAACTGCACTCTGGTGTGTTCAAATAAACCACTTAAATTCACCTTTCATATAAATTTTCTGTTAAATACCAAAAGTTTATGTAACTTTGATTAATTGATTTTGATAATCCCCTTCATTATAACATAATAAATTATTAAAACACAATGATGGTACAGTGGCTTTTGTTACTTTAGTGATTATGATTCAGGTTAAAAGATCTTAATTTACATCAAAATACTCATTATAGTATTATAATATATACAATGGATCATTTTATTATGAATTTATCGTGATCAAAATACCAACTATAATGTATTGCAAGGTTTTAATTCATAACCCGGTATTATATATCGTCCATCGTATGGAAGAGTTATATACATCATCAAATTTCAACAGCAAGAAACTGTAAAACGCGTAAAACAAATGCAATATTATCAAATAAGATTATTTTTCTTTTACATTGGAGAAACAATATACTTGACATTAATATGCATATCATAATAAATTGTAATTTAAAACATCTCAGTTGATGATTAACGTATGTTTGATTTGCACTTAACAAATCAAAAGTAGCCCAAACCTTTGCCAATTTCTTACACTTAATAATTATTAAATATCAATAACGGTAAGTGAGGTATGGATAAATTACACGTATTTGGTTTTCATATTAGAATTAACATCAAGGTACCTGATCTTCTTAAATGTCAACATTCGCATTACGTATAAGAGTATTCAGTTCGGACTTCCTATTTTTAAATCGTTCGCGTTCCATAAGTGTGCTCAAGTAGTTACGTAATCCCGCTACTAAATAATCATAGCGTCAGATTGCCGATCATACGTAGCAATTCAAATAGTTTTCACATCAGCTAAAGACAGCTAGAAGTAGGAAATGACTTTAAATGTCGTAACGTCGGCGGTAAAGTACTAGGAATTTGAATTAGACAAAACGAAAATGGTAGAAAATATTGAAATTTACTTGCTAGAATACAACATCGTGCACCAATAAACACCAATTAATGGAAATGAAGTACCACATAGAATTGATTTTGGTGCCTTAAGTCATAATAATAAACTGAGTCAACTATGACTTGCATCAGGATTTAGATAGCATTTAATCTAACGACAAAATTATTATAATGGGTGATATGAATGATAAATAGTGAATAGATTTTTGTGGTAACAATGAACTTCGAATTGACATTAACTTTTTCTCCTATAAACATTAACTATTGACTACACATTATAACAAAAAGAAGTTTTAATCTCTCACAAATTTTGGATATTAGAGCTCTTTCTTCTATTAATTTAGGTACAGATCATATGCTGATTTTATGTAAGATCAGAATTATTGCAAAATTACGACAACCTAATGCTCCAGAATATATTCAAATAATAACTATTGAATTCTATTATGGATCCAAGTACAGATTAGAACTTAAGATCTTGAACAATTCCATCAATGATGAAGATAACGTCGACGTGGCATGGTATAAGTTATTAGAAAATATTAATAACACAACATATGTAGTGGTTGGACGATGGTTACTTAATATCCATACAAAACACAATATTATTAAATCATAGTTTACAGAAGAAGTTAAGATTTTGACAGCGAAAAAACGTCAGGCGTACCAAATATATAAAAGCCTAAAAATCCCAGTATAATACAGACAATATAAACAAAATTTAAAACAGAGATAATGCGAAAATAACATAATGACATGGAATGTGATTTGATTGGTGGATAGAAGAAAATTAGGAACTGTCTCAAAAATAGAAAGAAACCAGTAAAACTCATCAGTATGTACTGCAGCATGGGTTACGCATTCACAGAATTTATTTACCAACACTGAAAAGTTTCATTTAAGACATTTGAGACACAGATCTGAAGATAATAATTTTTATGTCAACTAGCATCTGATTGACTTATAATAATTTGAATTTGAGAATATATAAACTAATAACTTTGATTGAGACGGAAAAATATTATCTTATACATATGTTGAATATCATACTGTAATGGTTTGAATTGAGTTAAAAACAAAAATACTGTAAAATTCACATGATAAATAGGTATTTTAATCAAAGTACCAATGCTAAGATGTTCGAGCTAATAGTTCTCATCAGTGTAAACGCTTGTTTCAAATATATAGACAATGAAGTTGAAAAACTTCACAACTCCGGTCCACAGTTATCCCAGCAGTTTATTTTTCTTTTTGCTGGGTAATTACTGTACTGATGAGAACTATTAGTTCGTAACCAGAGTTCAACTTCTGAGCATTAGTGCTTTGATGCAGATACCTATTTAACATGTGAAGTTCTATGAATCATCGTAAAAGATTTTACGTGTCGTAATTTTTTAGAGCTATCCCAATGTCATCAAATCATTCAGTTTTTTACTTGTACTTTAAAGAAAACGAACTTTGAGTTCTATTTATGATACAATAATTTATCAAGTAATTTATATAAGAATTTAGTAGGTTTAACATAAAATTAATTTTTAACTACATTTCATATATTATTAACTATCTTGATTTGAAATCATCGCATTGAGCTTTATTGCAAACAAATATAAATTAAATAATTTAATTTGTAAAATTATTGTTTTTCATTGGCAAATTCTTTAAATTTATGTTAATAGCATAGAAAAAATGCAAAAATTTACATAAAATAAAGATTATCAATTAGTTTCAAGTATTCTTAAACTTCAATCATTTTGAAATAAACACCTAATTCAGTTGTTGTTGAATTACGCGTAAATATTTTACATACGGAAATAATCTGTAATTACATGTCTCAAAGTAAGAACGTCCAGAAAAAAGGGAATCTTCAAAATGAAACAATTTGTCAAATTTTTTCATTAATTTTTGTATTGTGCATTATTTTAGTCCAAAAAATAACCAACCGCTGGTGTATGTACAACTGCTATTGAAATAAATCATATAAATAATTAGTAATCCTTCAAACACTAAAGATGCATTTATTGCATTATTCATTTCACATGCACATATAATTTGGTTTCTTTATGGAGGAAGAATGCAAACATATTATTTCAATTAAATAGCAATAAATATGTTAATTTTAATATTTTGTTTAACAGAAAAAAATAGTTTTTTTAATAACTTTTTTTTTTTTTTTATATTAAATAATAATTTAATTAATATTTATCTTTATTTTTAAATATTTAACTCTTGCACAAGACTAAAGATTGGGATTACTCAAACATGTTCAAAATATATGATTATGCAAACATTCAAAATCTTGGTGAACCTGTTTTTACCTTTGCGACAACATATTAATTCGAAATAAAACTATTAATTTAATATAAAATTGAAGTTTATGATTTATTGTAGAATGTATTTAATTTTTAAAGTATGGATTATAATTTGACCTATTGAAGAAAACAAGAAACGTTAGGAAAAAAGATGTATTGTAAATTTAGAATCTTGTATTTTTTCGGAGTCTATTTAATAAGGACAATTGTTTTCAGTATCATGCCATAAAAACAGAAGTAATTTTGTTTTGGAAATTTTTTTTACGATTGTTGATCAATGTTTGGATAAATGACAAATAGATTCAAATTGTCTACAAGTAAAGCGAATGTTCACTGTGGCCCAAATATAAACCAAATTATACTGAAAAGCATTTGTTAGAACTGAAATAAAGGGTGATTTTATATGCTTCTAACTCAAACATCTGAAGTAAAGCCACCAATCAATCATACTAATAAAGAATTTATGTCACCCATCCAAATTAAGGGCATTACATTTAAGATAACTGTACTATTTGCTACATTCAGCGACATATTTTTATATAAAAATATATTTAAAGAGAAACATCAAAGAACATAAAAATGTAATACAAATTCAGCTCAGATTGGTTTTTTATAAAAGTATTATGTAATAATTGGCTCAATTAGTAAAGTATTATAGTTTAAAAAAGTGAGTTTGGCATTCAAAACGAGTTATACAAAATTGTTGCACAATGAAATGCAGCAGGAAAAATACTTAGACACGTATATAATTGGTGGAAACAATACTTCTATTAGCTGTTAAACAAGAATAAGTGAGATTCAAATTAAACTGAAAAACACATTCAATGTGTGGAATTGAGCATTTTGAAGTAGACTACGAATCAGCCGTTGTTTCTATATATAATACCTGTTTGTATTCTTGAATTTAAACGTAATTATTCTGTAGATCATATAATTAAATACTAGACTAATATTATGGCTGATTATCGAGAACTATTACATTATCAAAAAAAAAAAAAAATGAAAAGAATTTGGATTTCAAATAATATTAAAGTAATCATACAGTTTTGTGGCTACTGAACTCACAATATATATGCTGAAACTATATTAAAATTAATCAAAATTTATCTGCTAAATAAAGTATCATATAATCCTTTAAAATTATGCATGTGAAAATTTCATATTAGTTTTTGCACAATATATAATTATCATCTTAACTTTCACTCAGAACGGGAGCATAGTACATTAACAAATAACCACCATTGTTTACGATATATATCCAGCAACTGTAATTCACTCCACGCTGGTAGTTCTTACACACTGGTGCCAGCCGACAATTCTTTACAACGTTATTTTTGATCGACAAGGTATTCGACTGCTTGTGAATGAAAGTCTATAATCTGAGTGAATGGCCGAATTAATACGCCAACTTAATTTTTAGCATTTTTTTATCTTATTCTTCTTCTTCTTCTTCCTTGACATTTTCCTTATTCAGGGTCGGCCCTCCTACTTCTCAATCTAATTCTTCACAAGTTTCTGTCTTGTGTATCGTCACTTTCTGCATTCAATCTGTTCAAGCCACTTTGAACAACTGATAACCAGCTTGTTGGCGACCGCATTTCTTTAAATCTTTTCCAATATTCAAAGTCAATTTAACACAATAAGTTTCTGTTCTACGTTTTCTTAATCTACTTTGAGTGATTATGTTGGTGATGGGAGTAACTTTTAAACTACCTCGAATATACTTGTTCTGAATTCTGTTCTTTAATGTTACACCGGATGACCATCTTAACATTCTCATCTCGGATGTGTATAGTTTCTGCATATTATCTGTTTTACAACCCAACATTCAGAACCGTAAGTCATTGCTGGTCGAACAATAGTTTCATATACCTTCCCTTTTATCTTTGGTAGCATTTTTCGATCACATAAAACTCCAGACACTGATCTCTACTTGATCCAACCGCACTATATTCGATGTTGATTATCATCATCGATTTGCCACTTGTTGTGATTAGTGATCCCAAATGTTTGAACTTTTCAGTAACGGGAATTGGATGACCGTTCAATATGATCGTGTCTTGTTGGGGAGTCGAATAATTACCAT
>JANSTX010022906.1:0-15651 GCA_027564355.1 Penthetria funebris
CACTATATACGACATGGTGTTCGTAGACTAACTGCGTTGGCGTTGATTCAGTCACAGCTTTTGTTATTACTGCGTTAAATTTTTCGATAGCTTCAGATATATCCCCAATATTTTTTAATGGTATATCCAGGTTGATGTTGTCATCGAATATTTCTTTGCAAAGGTGCCAGTTGATTTTTTTATATGTAATTTGTGTTCTTTGCATTTCTTTAATAATTTAGTTGAAGCAGTAATTATTACAGGTGAATGATCAGAAGATAATTTCAGGCATGATTCAGCTATTAAGTGATTATCCGCTATTCCTTTAGTTATACAAAAATCAATTAGGTCCGGAGTTTCCTTTCTATCTATAGGCCAATATGTTGGTTGACCCGTTGATAAATGATCTAATTTACATTCCTGCACAGCCAAAAGTAGTTGCCTACCTTTTTGTGTGATAATTTTTGAACCCCAATGCGTGTGCTTTGAATTATAATCACCACCTGCGATAAATTTATTATTGAAGTAACTTTTGTTGGTGAAATGAGTTTCTGATATTATAAGTATATCGATTTTATGTTGAATGATGAACTTGTGTAGTTCTTGAGCTTTTTGCGATAAACCGTTAGCGTTCCAGATTACGATTTTTATTAACTTAAACATTATACTAATTTTGTAACGAGCTTCGTGAATAATCCAATAAGAGGACCCATTTGGCCCATTAGTTCTTTCATCATATTTTTCATTTCTGCGATTTCACTTAATTGTGTTTGTGGTGGCCATGGTGGCATATTTTGTGACGTAGGAATATAATGCTGTGGATTCGGGTTTGAACTTCCACCCACTTTCTGATTTTTAGCTACTTGCGCATATGTAAAATTTTGCTGTATATTTTGTTTCGTAGGGCTATTTATATTTGTTGTATTTTGATACAAGTTTGTAGATGTTTCTTGTTTTTTTCTTAAAGTTGGGAATTTTTGTTTCCTTAGTTCCTGATAGTATGGACAGCCTTTATAATTTGCCCGATGTCCACCCGAGCATAATACACATTTAACATCATTGTCCCTATTTTTTCTTACATGGTGCTTTGTTTCATGATCATCGGCACACATAACGCATCTAGCTTGTCTAGTACAGAATTTTCAGGTGTGGTCATAACGCTGGCAAGTGTAACATTGCGGGATATCATTTTTTGAGTGTGGCGCCTCGAATGTGATTCTAGTATGTAGTAATGTATTTATCCCATAGATATCCTTGTTGTTATTATTTGATTCTAGTGCCACATAAAACAATGGTAATGACTTACCCGTATTCCTTTGTTCGATGTTATGTATATTAATTACTTTATGTCCTAAAGCTTGGTGTTCAGTCGTAATGTCTTCTGCATCCGTAGAGGGGTGTAATCTCCTTAGTACGATTTTGAATGATCTTAATTCCTTTGGCTGATGGGTATGAAACTGTGTTTTCTTTATTTCAAGCTCTGCCACAATTTTTCTATAATTTTCGGAATGTGTTACTTGCACTTTTACTTCGTCATTGGCAAGGGTTTTTGTTGAAAAATCATCACCGCATTTTTCTTTTAATAATATTGTTAATGGACCTATGCTTATTACTCCACCAACAAATATTGGTGGTGGTTTTGGTTCTTTAACCACTTTTCCATTTTCTTCTGTTTCTTTTTCAGTTTCTTTATCTAATTCCCCAAAAGTATTAGTAGGGTTTAACCAATAGTCGCTAATTTTTTATTGTTTTGATGTCGACCTTTGTTCAAAGGTTTCTCTCTTTCTTTTGTTTGTTATCGTGTTCCATCCGTATTTATCGTAGACCGAAGAGTTGTTAGAGTTGCCGGACGGATCTTGTATTCGTTTTCCTACCGAATTGGGAGATTATGATTCTTCTGTGAGTACAGATGTCATCCTTGACCTGGGTGTTAACTGTTGTGTATTTGTTGAATATATGGATTGTTGTGAATATTGATGGCCCATAGGCGTTGATGCGTAGGTTAGTGCAGGATAATACAGTGGAATTTGTGATTGTTGTGGAATGTACATATGCATTTGTTGTTGTTCAATCATATTCGGTATTATTGGTGTATATATTGGTTGCGTTGACTCTGTACATGGTTGTGTGTACATTTTACGAAGATCAGCGAAGCGACCCCGCAAATATTACAATTTGTTGTAAAAAATATATATAGCCAACTATTCAATAAGTATTACTTATAACTACAGCAATAACTATAACCATAGCCAAATCAAATTCGTCAATACACTATAATGTAATGTTATATAACAGCAACTATAATATAACTATTTAATTTCAATTTAAATTTGTTTATTTTATTTGTATTGTTTATTGTTAATTGTTACTTATTAATTGTCTTTGCACTATGTTAAAATACAGTACCATAATACACTATAATATATTTATATTATAGTCTATTATGGTACTGCTTCCTTCAAATCATTACTGTATAACTAAACTTAAATTAAAAATTTTAATGTTTTATTTCAAGAGCCATATACTCGTATAATACTTTATAACACTATAATAAAACTATGAATAACTAGGACTATACCGTAAAATACCTAACTTATAAAACTATTGTTACTATAACCGTAACCATATTATAACTATTTTTTAAAACTAAATTTTAAAATTGTCTTAATTGTTTATGTATTGTATTAATAATACATACAATGTAAATTCTAACTTATAAAACTATTATAGCTAATATTTATTAGGAATTATTGTAATTCACTTTATCCAATTTTTTGCCAATCCAATATGCCAGATGTTAAATGATCACATCTGAACTCAAATGACAGTAATTGAAACCTGCCAACGGGAAAATACAGGATACGTTACAATATACAATATACATCTGAATATTTAAGCAGAGTGGTTTATAAATTTCCAGTTAATTGGTTTGTTGGTGAGAAGTTTTTCTAACTAGGCAACAAACACGACATTGATAGCATCTTTTTAGTCTCAATGACACGCTATTCCTTACTACATTGCGATATTATTACCGAACAGTATCATATGTAGAATAGTGGTGTTTAATTATCTAACCTAAGTCTTGCGTACAGTAGTACATTTAATTGGCTTGATATGATGACTTATCGTCCATATACATATTGCCATAAATGCATTCATTACCATATTATCAACTAGAAGTTGCTTAATTTATTGCAACCTCCTGTGTTGCCAACACAATTGGATTCTATGGTCTGTTACTGTGGCAAAGAATTTATATTTTATTGTCTAATGTAAAGGAATCGCGTTCGCGTATTATACAAATTTTTACACGGTTCTTGTAATGCAAATACTACTCTGAATATATTAATTTTGCAATTATTATAATCGCACTATACAGCACTTTGATTTTAATTTTAAAAAAGGGCAAGAAATAATAAAAATAAAAAGAATACATCAAAAACTGTAAATTCGCGTTTTTAGTTCAAATACAATATCCAATTGTCAAAAATTTTAAAAATTGTACTAGAGTGTATTCACGTTATATGAGACGAGAATAATATTTTGGTCGTCAACATAACCTCAAAAACATAAATATAATAAACATAATAAAATATTAACACAAAATATTTTACATTCGTTCGCGTGGTGGTGTGGTCGTAAAGTAGGGTTATAGTGAACGCAACGCGAACATTCGCTCGCGTAGAATTATGGTATGGCAAGTCCTTAAGTACGCGTTTTAAAGTATATAAGAATATATGGTCATTCATTTGATATATGTAAATGGAGAGCGACCACTTAATAGCGTCGAGTTGCGCTATGCAAGATTGTGTCATGTTGGGTAAAATTATGATATCATTAATCCCAAATTCATTCATCTTAAAGCTAAAAATATGGTGGTTTCGGTTTTACCTTTGAATCGAGAGCCGAAGTCAAGTTTGCAAAAGCAGTGAATTAAAAGCCGTGCTTAAATTCCGAGACAGAAAAAAAAGAGTTTTTAATTCATTTCCATTAATATAGTTAAAAAAACAAATTTAATTGCTAAAGAATGTTATAAGAATGATAAAATAATTACACTATTTTCTTCACTAACTGAAACTATGTGTCAACTTTACTAAAATGGCTGTGTGCGAACACTAATATATTGTTGACATTTTGTTGGTTTATACTGTAATATGTTAATCTGTGCACCAAATTTCGACAAATATATTCACCACAATAGAATGTCATAATTTGTACATGCCCGAGAGCATGTATAAATTCTGACGTGTGGAAAATACTTATCTGTACGTTAACAGCAAAATAAATAAGATTTCAATAATAAATAATTTTATATTTAATTTAATTATAAATTTATAATTAATGTAATATTATTAATCTAAAATGGAAACAGCGTATATTATTAAATTTATAATTAATGTAATATTATTAATCTAAAATGGAAACTGCGTATATTAAATGTAATGTATTTATATGGATATTTTTTATATTTTCTATACTCCATTAATAATTAAATTAAAATTGATGTTTATTTTCTTAGAATAAATTTCAATGGCATGCTGTACTAATTACCGCTCGGGTTTTTCGCTGCCACCAATTTGTTGTACTCACTACCGCTCGGGTTTTTCGCTGCCACCAATTTGTTATACTCACTACCGCTAGGGTTTTTCGCTGCCACCAATTTGTTATACTCACTACCGCTAGGGTTTTTCGCTGCCACCAATTTGTTATACTCACTACCGCTAGGGTTTTTCGCTGCCACCAATTTGTCGTACTCACTACCGCTCGGGTTTTTCGCTGACACCAATTTGCTTTTCCTTGGCAAATCAAATTTATTAATTAATGAATCCTACAACACTTTACTTCCTTTCTAATAAATATTTTTTTTTATTTCGTTTATGATTAACAGTAAATTTTTTAATAATATTTATTTGAAATTTATCGTCTCATATATTATATCGCAACCCAATATTTTAAAATGTATGGGAACAGGTAAATCTATGAAAATACATAAAATACACTTGGGCCAGCAATATTGTACTTGTTAAATAGTTTGGACACGTGTGAACCATGAAGGATCTATTGGTACTGAGTAGCAGTGGTTGATGAGATATAGCATTATCTCACAACAGGCATTTAAAATAATTTGATTGTATTATTCGCACGCTTAATTTCACCAAAATTATAAAATTGTCATTTTAAACCGTCAAAATTTGCCAATGAGTTTAATTGTGATAACTTATTAAATTTTGATACTATTGAGGAGAAAATGATACTTTAATATTTAACAAGCTGTTTAAATTATGGCTTCTGTATGTGTTATTGTTTTCATCATAGTTATTGTTTTATTTAATATAAATTTATTTTTGTATTTTTAATTAATTCACTTATTTATTATTTATTTTAAATACAAAAATAATAATAATATAATTATATTTTGAATAAAAAAATTGACAGTACATACCAGCGTGCAAAATCGTGCAACCAAAACTTTGACGATATTCGACCCAATATTGCGGCTCAGTACAAACACTCCCATTGCCAATTTTTTTGACATAATACCAGGACGCGACATTGGGCTTGAGGGAAACTAAACAATTCACACTATTCACACACAAATCACACTAGCCTCTGGTTCCTGATGACTTTTTATTTATTGTAAGAAAGTTAAACGTATGTAGTATTATGCCAAGGAATATAATCTATATAGTGCTATCGGTATGAAAATATTCCGAGCATTTGAAAGTCATTTGAAATACAAGAAAAACTATAAACTTCATATTTTTTTATGACATATACTTTTATTTAGTTTTTTCAAAATATTAATTTATTTGTGTATTTGTATATGTTTTGAACCACATTTATTTTGTGTCAACAAAGCCATCAAGACCAACGCTGAAGTTAGAATAATATAAAGTGGTGCGGAGCTGACCAAAAACGGATTTCACGTTTGTGGTTGTTATATTCTACTAGAGCGGACTACACTGTTTCTTAAAATATAATCAAAAAATTATCAGATATTTTTCGTTAAAATAGAATTATTGTTCATATTATATTACATATAACCATATAAATGTATAATCTCTTTTTTTTAAACTTTCACCATTTTAGATTAATAATATTATATTAATTATAAATTTATAAATAGGTGGAATATAATTTGTTTTTTATTTAAATCACATTTATTTTGCCGTTAACGTACAGATAAAAGTATTTTCCAAACGTCAGAATTTATACATGTTCTTGGACATGTATAATTTATGACTTTCTATTGTGGTGAATATATATGTGTTAAAATTTGGTGCAAAGATGAAATTTTGACAGTAAAAACCAACAAAATGTCAAAATTTGGTTGTATTAGCACTATGCCAAATTTTATTCTTTGTTGTTATTGTTTTGTTCACAATATTTTCTATTTTAGGTTAATATTTTTTTATTGTCAATATGTGAAAGTGCGTAATGAAAAACAAAAGTTTTTTATCCGCTCCGTTCCTGCTCAGCAATTGGTTGATTGCTGTTGGTTGGTTGGTTTGTTAGCAGTCGCGGATCCGACTAAGCCTTCGAAGGATCCCAATTAGCACGTAGGTGCCGTTTTGATACCACACATTCCAGGAAACCCTGTTGTTTTTTGCTGGTATGCACATTAAATCCATCTCGTGGCGTTTAGAAAAGTCACCAGATCTCTTGGCCTTTTAGTTTCAATTCCCGATTGATTAGGTAGTATATTCAACCTATATCTCTTCGGAGAAAGTGCTGGGCATTTGCATAGAAGGCGTTTTGTAGTTTCCCTTTCATCTACATCGCTGCAACTGCGACAAAAAGAATTGGAAGGGTTACCTAACCTTGACGCGTGGTCCCCTACCGGTAAATGTCATATGAGCACTGCCACGGGTCTGGCATTTTTCTCCGCTCAAACTCAGGTCAAGTAATCCTAGATAATCTGCATGTAGGTAGCACCTAGCATTAGCCAGTCTCATATATTATAAGCCATTTTGTTTATTTAGTCCGCTGAGTGGCGGAGAAACTTGCTCTTCCAGTATTATATCATGGTTCGCAATTATTATATAATCACTTTCATATGTTACAATTGTGTTTATATTTTACTGACCGTCCCGCTCCGCTACGCACCGCTATATATAACTGGTCCTTAAGTTTGCTATGTATTTTTAACAATTGTTAAGCTCTTACGTTAATTTTTCGTCACATCAACTATATTTGCAAACAAAATAGATTTTTGTGCTTGTATCTAAGACATATTATTGTTATTAGTACGTGGTTAGGAATATTTATATTTCAGCCATTTTTTGTTTGTGCATTTTGTGTCGAGTAACCAACATTGCGTGCTAGGAGTTTTCGTACACACTATAAGATATATCATCTTATAGTGTATACGAAAACTCGACTTTGTGCGTTGTTCTTGGCCTCTGTACTTGACAACCACTTGGTGTAAAAATGTGTCTTGTGCATAACTGCAATTTTTTTTATTATATTTTCGGCAGAAAATTGAGCTAAATGCAAAACTAACTTATGCAAATTTATCAAAACCATGGATGCGCTAATTATATTTTAAAATTTAAAAATTTCCAAAATAAAATTATAAATACAAATACGAACTACTTATTTTATGAAAACCATTAAAATATATTAAATTATGTTTTTCTATATATAATGTTTTAAAATGCGAATAACTATAAAAATATAATATTTTTTTTGCATAAATACTGATTATAATATATAATATTTATTAAATAAAAGTGAAATTTACATCTGTCGAAATTAAGTCAACTAAGTCTAAGTAGCTGTGGACTTTACAGACTTTGAAACACAGCAATAATAATCAATATAATTATGTTTTGATTTGAATGCACTGAGTAAACTGATCCAGTAAACAACAAAACTTGGCACATGAAGTCGGGTTTCGTGTGGACTTTGCCACTTCAAAAGCACATAGTCGAATTTTCAGAAACACCCATAAAAATTGTAAAATTGTAAAACATGATATCGGTTATGTTATGAGTACGAGATTTATTTCGCAATCATAACTATTGTTACTAGTCTTATCTTATTTTATTTTAGCTGCAGGGAATAACCTATAACATCTGTACTTATTTGGTTGATAGAAATTCATATGAAATGGGTTTAATATTAATTGTAGAATACAATTTGGTAAAGCTATTTGTACAATTGGTATTTATCGCAGAAGTTTTTATAATAAATTTTTATTGTGTATATTCGTCAAAAGAAAACATTTATAATATGTAAAAGAAAGCACCAGAAGGATGTAAGTATTTTTTTTAACGAATTTCTACTGGTACTGAGGCTATGGAACAGTAACTGAAAACTGTAACACGCATTTTTTCTTATGATCTTTACAAAAAACTAAAAACCTCTTTGTTTACGCATCGCGTTACTGATTGTCAATTTATTCACGCACGTCTTTCGTCCGTATTAAATGCTTGTAGTGCCAACCATTGTTTTGGTTGATAATTGTATTTTAAAATGAAGACAAACTTCTACGTATTGATCAGCGTTTTCTCTATTCTGAGATTTTTTGTTTCTTCAAATTTATATACACGACAGGTGGAACACTTTCGAAGTAAGAAATTTATCTCAAATTAATACTTTATAGTATCACTTCACAATTGGTGCAATAAATGTTAATAAGAGGTTAATTAATACAATATGCATTTCATAAGCGTGTAAATGCATGCGATAGGTTTATTAAATTTTTATAATTATTTTTTTTTGCCAACAACCTCAAGTAAAATTTCATTGCCAAGTATATATATTAAGTGTATGTATAAAAATGCACGTATTGCGGTTTCTTCATTCTAAATGTTTGTTTTTTCGAATTCAGAGTCTCAATTAAACGCAATAATAAAATAAATACTGTTAATGCAGAATGTGGATAAATATTTACATGTGCCATTGAATACAACACCACTGCCACACCTATTGAGTGTCGCAGTTTGGTAGTGGTGTTGTATTCACATTCCACATTCTGCCTTTACAGTCTTTATTTATGATTATTGCGTTCTATCAACATAAATTACGCACCAGAAACTGATTTGAATTTTTCAGATATTTCGCGTTTCAACGAATACTTTATTTTAAAAAAAAAAATATTTGTCTAGTAATTCAAGATAAACAAAAAAGAATTAAAAATGCAATTCTGTAGTGAGCTATTTGTGATAATAACATACTTTAGTGAGTGAGTGATGAATTTGAAGATCTTTAAATATACCAGGTTCAATTTCCGTACAACAACCTGATTATATTATATTAAAGTAGACGAGTACACACCAATCTTCAATGAACAAGTAGATTATTTAAGCTATTTATTCTCAATATATAAAAGAATTTGAAATGTTCTAAGTTCTACATTAAAATGAAAAGAACTGATTAGTGATGATGATGATCATACAAGTACACCGGAAAATTAAAAAATATACACAAGAAAGGGGTTATAAAGATGAAAGCAACTTTATTTCTTAGATTAACGAACTTATCGGTCACCAATCTGCAATAATGCGAACTATTCCGAATTGAATTGGTATGGTGCTTTTAAATGTATTTTATGTTACAATACAAATTATTCTCTGTATCCACTATCTGACATCACCTACCCACGATTGATGTAGATTTCAATGTTTGTAGTTTTACGGGTATCCTCTTATATCAATGAAAATATGATGATTACTATCTTAGAAGAATAATCTATACATTAATCTGTAATACACGGTGATGTTCCTAGTTTTTTTGCACTTTCTCGAATAAGTATATAAAACTTAATACTTGCATGAATTATAGATTATTGTGTTTCCAAAATCAATACAATTTTCTTCTCTCTACCTGAGCTTATTGATGTATTGGCATACAATGAGTACTATCATATAAGTCCCGCTCCCTGCTTCGGGTGCGATTTTAACACCATCTGTTTTGTATTGGTTTTTCATTTGTATGCAATGGTATTCCTTCTGCAGCTCTTATTATTTAACTTTGAAATGAATTGTTACTTTGGGTTTATAAATATTTTCATACAAAGTTTGACAAAATGATGAGAGTATAGTTATATGATTTGATTGTACTGTGGAACTGATAATACGGCTTACTACTAAGTGTGCGTAGACCTGAAGAATCAGCATTACTTTCTAAATGCAGCAAAGTATTATGTCGTGCCTTGTTGTGCATTCCGACAAGAGTAACAAGATGAACAATTCTTGTTAGAATGGTTGCATCTCAGTCAATTAAAGCAAAGTTTCTGTTTAAAAGCAATATCTCTGCGCTGCTCTACCGATTCTTTTTTAAAAATTGGCCAAAATCCAATTATGTGATTGCGTGAACATAAGCGCAATTGCGTGGTCACGTGGTAAGACTTCACCTTCCTATTATTACTAAAGTGAACTGTGTTACTGAAATGTCCTGTTTAGCTTTTGATGTATTTGAAATGCCTTCCATGGTCTATCAGTGAAATGCCTTCCATGGCATATTACTGAATATACTGATTAATAATTTGCAACAGCTTTCGCGACTCTTTATTTAATCTTTATACAGTAATAAAAAGCAACCAATCATCTCAATTTTGAGTGGGTATGCCGAGCTTTTGTAGTGCATGAATTGCATCAGTTGTAAGGTTTATAGTTTTTCACCCGAAATCTTTCGTATATGTGTACTTTAACTATACCAGTTCAATAGATCTATACCATAACGGCAAAATTGAAATTCTAAAGGAAGAACTCTGACGTTATTTATTGTACAAGGGAAATTTTGTCTAAAAAACGATCAATTCAATCCTTCTTAAATACTTCAGAATTAATCAGCTAAAAGTCGCGTTTATTATTTTTCCGACTTTTCTGATTGATATTTGAATTAGTTCAACCAGAACCATATTTAGTGATTGTCTAATTTTGGGTTTATAATTATTTAAAAAAATATACAAAGTAGTTTGACAATATGGTGAATAATAGAATACTTATTTATCAAGTATGCGTAGTATCTGATCCATATGTTTGTATTTTGTATTCTTTTAAATTTATGCAGGTTTACATCGGATTTCATCAATTGCTAATAATTCGCGTTAGATCATGTTTCTATTTTTGTAATAATTAAATACGTTATTCATTTTCTAGCGAATTTGCTTAATTTTAGATTTTCGAAAATATTTGTGAATTTACAACGAGTAAATGGATATACAAATGAAATTGAAAAGAATGGCAGTCAATGTCCTAAATAATATTGAATTACCAAATGGTATTGAATATGATGTTTTACAGTGGATGGAATACAAAGAACAATCCATTAGAAGCGGTGGAAAACTGTGATTGTTGAATGACACTTGAAGAGAAAAGTGAGTATTTTAATTAGATCTCTTCACAGCCAAAGAATAATAATGTTTCACTCGATTCAGATGCAGTGCAGAAACATTCTGTAGATAAATGAATTTGAGTACATCAAATATTGTTTAAAGCATTCCAGAATCAAAACATTAAACAATTGAAAATGTTTATAACGGTCATTAACTTTAAATAGAACTATTATTTTAACTGTTTAAATGGGGTTGATATACCAACTTTTTAAAAAAAAAGTTAAACATTTCCTCTATGCAGCAACTAAAAATTAATTCTACATTTTGATGATCGAGAACTTATTAATATATAATTAATTCCAAAAACTTTCTACATCATCAATTCACACATCATTTCAACATTATAACAACGTTTGAGATACAGAGAATCATCAAGAAAGCGGTAAGTTTTAATGTATAAAATTATCATATTAAAAAAATGCAAATTTTAATTATAACAAATGAAGGTATAGAAACTAAATTACATAATTCAAAATATGTAAAATATTTATAGAATTCAAAAGCAATCATAAGATTTGTGTAAAATATGAAACATTCAAGTTTTAATTGTTAGAAAACTACTCAATGAAAATAATAAAAAAAAAAACCATTAATGGTTTCTGGTACGGCTGCCTAAATTTGTATTTATTCTACGAAATTAAACAAATTTCATACTTTAATTTATCAACTTTAACATAGAAATTTGAAATAATACTACTTTTTATTTTCAAAATTTGCTCCTGCATAGTAGTTCTAGCAGATGTTCTTCCCAAGTATTAACTATAATTTGTTTGTAAATGTAGTCAAATTTTCATTCAGTTTTTGATTAACTTTCAATTCATGTAATATATATAAATAATATATTTATTTATTTATTTATTTATATGATTATATCATTTAGTTAAGATAAATCACAATATATGCGGAACATTATTCCCATATATTATACACATATGTTTAAAGAAGCATTCGTCGTTCTTGTTTTTTTTCCACTTTTAACTTGGTTTCGGAACCCGTCCATGCAGCAAAGTAGCAATACTCCCTCCTGTCCAGTAATGTTAAGTTGACCTTGTACCTGTTAATGAAAGGTATGTATTTCATTGTTCAAACTACACTTACGTGTCTTACTATCTAATTTCCAATATTTAATTTTATTTCATTTTACTGCTTCGTCTGGTTTCATGCCATTACCTGCAAATGAACATTTTATTTCTACTGATCCATTATCGCCTTTGAGACCATCAGGAGATGCCTGCTAAATGTGGATAATTTTTGTCAATAAAAATGCCACATGGTACAACTTTAATATTTAATTGTTCTTCTAGTTGTACCTTGTTTTTAAAACTGCTTTTGCTTTTGGCTCTACAGATTAAAAAAATAAATAATATGATGCATTCAGTACCTTATTTTCCTAGTTTTATGCCAAAGTACACAATCGGCTTGTGTTGTAGTGCTTTTCTCCCAAATTTCTCTTTTACAAACATCTTTAGCCAATCCGGTTTTCAACGCCGTTAATTCCTCTATAATAGCTTTGGAACATATATCAATCTGTGCTATGGTTAAAATCAGGTCCATATTGTCTTGTAGTGTTAGCTATATTTCTTACTTACTTTATGTAATAAATTGTAATTCAATGTGGCGGATTCTGGACTTTGGGATGAAATTGAAGACAGGCTTATGGAGCTTGTAATGTGCTCTGCCACTATTATATTGTAAAACTACAAATTTTGTTCTAGCAGTATATGATTGTCCACGTGAGTAACTCTTTTTCCTCCAATATATTTTGCTACTATAGCGTGATAGTGTTCCACATTATTTGAATCAACGTAACAAATTAAATTTTGGAGTTATATATATATAACCCCAGTAGAATACAGAGTATATAAACTCATTAGAAACAGAATTAATATCAAATTTACGCAAATTAGAATGAAATACTTCAACCGTTTTAATAACGACATGGAACGTGATTTGTAAGGTGAACTAAAAAAAATATACTATTCCCCGTTTTACACGGAAGATAGGTTCCTCACAAAACCGTGTAACCCGAAAAATTAATTTTATATAGAAAAACCTTGTAAAACGAAAACCTCATATTGAGATAAAAGTTTATTAATATCTCGCTGAAATTTGAGAGCTCGTTCAACATTTGTATCATATTCTTGAAAATAGTTACCTAATTTTCTTCCTGTTGCAAGTCCCTCGCGAACAACTTTTGCTGTAAATTCACTGGATTCACATTCATCAACATCAAATTCAACATCATTTTCACTTCCACCAACTTTTTGTACCATTTCAATTAGGTCATCTTCATGTAATTCTTGATCTTCCATTATTTCTACAATATCTACTTCTGTTATATCCTCGAATCCTTCTCCACCCAACGTATCTGAGAATATTCTTGCTCCAAAGACATTCTATAATTCTCATCTTCAACTATATCAGGCCATACTGCCTTCCAACACGCATGAAGCGTTGATTGTTTAATTTCAAGATATGACATTCCTATATGCTTGACGCAACATTGTAAATTTTTTCCAGGCATCAATAATTGAAAGAGATTCTTCATTTTCTATTTGATCTAAAATATATCTGAATGACTTTTTAATGTACAGTGCCTTGAAAGTCGAAATTATCCCTTGATCCAGAGACAATAAAGAAGTAGTATTTTTTTGTAGAAAAATTATTTTAACATTTTCTTCTTGTAAATCCTGAGGCTGACCTGGAGCAATATCACGTACAAGAAGAACCTTAAAAGGCAACCCTTTTTTGATTAATTACCTTTTCACATCTGGCACGAAATAGTTATGGAACCAATCATTGAACAACGTAGCGGTAACCCAAGGTTTTTTATTGGCATTCCAATAAACGGGAAGCTTGCCCTTTAAACGAACGTGGTTTCTTGACTTTGCCAATTACCTTCATAATATGATCGCCGGAAGCATTGCTACAAAATAGTTATACGATCTTTTGCTGCCTTGTGGCCACTAGCTGACTTGTGTTTAGCCAAAAAAGTACTCTCAGGAATTTTTTTCCAAATTAATCCAGATTCGTCAGCGTTAAAGACCTGGTCAGGACTATAAAACTTAGTGGCAATAATTTCAGCAAATTTTTGTGGATAATTTCGTGCTGCTTCTAAATCAGCAGATGCCTGCTCACCTTTTAATTTTAGACTGTGTAATGAATTCCTTTGCTTAAACCGTTTAAACCAACCATGACTTGCATGAAAAGGCACGTGATTTGCAGAAGTAGACGGCAACTGATTCTGGATTTTCTCATTGATTTTTAAAGTTTTATTTTTTTTTGGAATTACTATCAATTGGAATTCGTTTTTGATTTTGATCCTCTAGCCATATCATTAAAGCTTTTTCCATATTTTCCATGGCAACATTTCTTACATGTGAAGTTGTGGTCATGTTCGTAGGTGTTCCAGCTGCTGCACTTTTTCTAATTGAGTCTTCGTTTTTTTTATAGTTCTTATTGTAGCTTTATTCATTGAATAAAATTTAGTAACATCTACTATTCTTTCTTTTACGTAGACGGTACAAAATTTCAATTTTAGTTTGTAACGATATAGCTTTCTTTTTTTTTCTGGTTTGTTTATTTTAGCTTCGCCATGGTAAAACTATAAAATTTTAATTAAATAATGAAAAACAATTAAAAGACAATTTTTATTTACTTACTAACCTAGAGTAACTTTTTTGGTTTGTCAAATTTATGATTCAAATTTGAGTTTTTTAATATATAAAATGTCATTTATTAAAATTCCAAATTTGACAAGTGTATTTTATGGTATCATGTTGGTAGCCATTATTATTATATACATAATATTTTAGTTTAGTTCGACTTTTGACCACTGCACAACAAAAGGAAAAGAAACAAAACTCAGTAGAGAATACGTTAACAAAAAACTTTTTTTGATTTTAAAGACCGTGTAAGTTCGAAAACGTGTTAAACAAGTAGCGTGTTAAACGGGGGATAGGTGTATTTAGTTTTTTAGAAAAATTATCATGAAGACTCGCAAGATCAACTCTAACGCACTAGCGGTTCTTCGTTACGATTTTCATTAGTTTCGTCGTTTTTATGTGATTAATTGTTATTAAATGCTTTTATGATGATGATGAGCAGATGTTGTGTTGTTGTTCTATGTTGCACTTATTTTTTTATTTGTACCCGTGTTAAATATCCATTATTTAATTTTAAACATTGTTTTAAATTATTTTATACTATTTTAAATTTCACTTTATATTTCCTTTTTTTTGTATTTTATTTCAATGCGTCAGCCACGATATTTTGTGCACCCGCTATATGCTGTATATCGTTGGTGAACTGTGCGATCAGGTCCAAAT
>JANSTX010022917.1:0-15650 GCA_027564355.1 Penthetria funebris
TTTTCCATTCTACCGGAATAGATTGATGCATCATTATGTTGTTGAACAAATTACATAATTCGCCTTTTAGTTCAATTCCAGAGTATTTTAAAAATTCGCTAACTATTCCATCCATTCCAGGGGATTCTCTATTTTTAAGTGATTTTATTGTTTCTTCTATTGTATCTATTCCCGGTAGTGAGTATATTTTAATCAGATATAACCTATTTTACATACTTTTATATTAATAGGTTATTGAGCTTTTTATATCCCACTAACGTGCAGTGGGATATATCATATAAAACAATGTATATAATAATATATAATACATAACCCAGCACTGGTTTTATGCACTTATTGACCCAACTGATTATAAGACAATGCGAACCACTTCAACCCTAATTAAATCTCAAATTTGCAGATTAATCAGTCTAAAGCCCAATGCGCTATACAATCACATCGGAAAACGTTGTATATTTGTTTAAATTTCCAGAATAACACAAATACCAGGACTTAACGTGTATAATATTCAAACTGGTATTATTAAATTACTTTATAATCATGCCATTTTAAATAAATGGTAATGTATAAATATTTAGTTAGTAACTCAAACAAAACTTATCCAAAATGATTATACATATTCCCTAAACTCATCTATAAAGCAGTTCCAGAAATGTATTATACATAATCGACTATAAAATTTTATTTTTTAATTTTGGTGAATTTCAACAAATTGCTATCCAAAAAGCTTTTAGATTAATTCAAAATTTACCACAAAGACTTTCCCCATTTAGTATAAAATTATTAGAGGGTGGTTTATGGTATTATTGATTTTGTTTCTCTGGATTATAAATATGTTATTTATTTTTAGATACTCATTGAAAATAAATGAATTCATTTTATCCCCAAAATCTGATTGATTTCCTTTTTTTTCTTTGTCTTTGAAATACTAATATAATAATTTGGAGATAAAAACTTTAGCCGATTATTTTATATATGGAAGGAACTTCATAAATAATTAGTACCTGTAATTATATCCCTTTGAGTATCATCCTAATGAAAATGATATTAAATTATTAAAATCTCAAGTATATAGCGAGCGAATTGGCAAACTCTATGAATATAATTAAATTTTATATGTTAACTGAAATGAAATATACCCAAATGGTAGAATATGAAATGAAATTGATTATATAATTGGGAATAATAAAAACACATGTATCCGTTTTGAGTAGTATACAGAACAGAAAGCGATCATAGGCTTATTCGGTCGAATGCATAGTTTCAGACATAAATTTAAAAAATTCAGCATCGTAAATAGGTAAGAAATGGATCAGTCTGATGGCATATAAGATACAAAATAAACAGATTATCTTCATGTGGTGTCACCGGTACATCGCCCCTCTAGATTCATCTTGATGTATGATGATCGGAACTAAAAAAAGGAATATATTGTGTTTGTCGATATGGTGAAAAATTTCTCCCCAACAAATTTGATAGCTGAGAAGTTTTGCCTTAAACTATCGAATTAATCAGTTGTAGAAACGAACGACAATCGGAATTTAGCGTATATTAAAAACAGTACTGTATTTTGTGTAGTTAGTCACGTATTAATCAAATATTTGTTTGAAGGAGACTATACCCTCATGTGCAATGTGAGTCGAATTTCTCGGTTTTCGTTATATTAGTAGAACAAATATAAATTATCATACGATTTTCTTTCTTTTTAGTATTATACAAAACAAGATTTTATTTATGATTGAATCAAAGTTCTAGTTCTTCCCGTTCTCGAGATATTTTGAATTTTCTAAAAAAAATCTTAATGTTGATTATGTTGTCCTGATACAAGTTCAATAATATAAAATAAATAAACTTTCAGATTCCATAAATATCCTTCTTCTTTTTCTTCTTTCATTAGGTCATTGACCAGTGTTTTTCTAACAATTTAGTTTTGAGATGCGGATGTTTAACTTTATCGCCATCTCTTTGGAGGCCTTCCACCTAGGTCATTGCAACATTTGCGATTCTATTATTTGGCATTCTTTCAACATCATGGTCTCTCCAATAACGTATCCATAGATAATTATATTAAATATTACTATTCTTCTTAATGTCGGTTCTTCATTCCGATTTGTCAACTTAAGTGACAAATAACATTATTAATATTAATTCAATTATTAAATCTACTCTAGTTACTTATCTAAACAGCAACAATTTATTCATGAAAACTGAAAATTGTTTTCTATTTTCTAGTTTCTTTTTTTTTTGTTCAGAATCCATTAACACATAAATATAGAAAAAACTCGATGCATCTTTTCAAGCCTGTTATCAAAGCTGTAACTCAAACCGTTCTCGAGAAAAAAAGAAGAAATCCGCATGATTATGTTGTCTTTATACAAACCCCATTAAATTATAATATGTAAATCAAAACATAACAGAAATATCTACCATCACATGAGCAATGTCTATACATAAGATAGAATATAATGTATTTCTTTTTATTATAAGATTATGTATCAGGGTAGCATTGTTATCAGAAGTAATTCAAATGAAATAAAATTTCAAATTTCCACGATTGCTGTACCTCTAGTACAGTTGTTGTTAAGCTTACAACTATGAACTGAGATATAATGCGTACTTAGAGAATGTCACAGTGTAACGAAGAACAACGTTGTATACTAGAAAAATGATGATAGTCATTAAGACACAGATTCTGGATGTGGCTACACAACTAAATGGATAACATATTTGTATGTGACGAATTTATATCTATGAGAATTATCGTATTATGCACATGGGTGCATAATTTGGCACTACGTTGTTAATTTGTCCATTTCCATATGTTATATAGACCAACGAATCAGCATATGGAAATAGCATCAACTAAAAAAGGTACCACAGGAAGCACGACCACATTATATGTTAGTTTTAGGCTATGTAATCTTGGCCATGTCTTATTTGTGAAATTGGTGAACAACATATACAATAATTGTCATAATTATTACAAAGTCTAATTTTGAAGTTTCAAGATCTGACTAAGTTATAGGTAGGCCTAAATTTCTCTGATGAAAAATATCTCAAAAACGGTTATAGCATCATTGGCAATTAAAAACGATGCTGAAATCTCAGTAATATCATGAGTTTATTAATATTAGTACGTATTTCACCATTTACAGCATGTCCCTATATCGAACCGTTTATGAAATTTTGCAATTTTTGTTTCTGATGAAAAATGTTGATACATTTCATAGCTTTGTGGATTTGTATCAGGACATCATAATCTTTAGAATATCTATTCTATTTAATTTGCAAATATCTCGAAAACGGTTATAGATATAGTTTTCGTGTCTGAGGATGAAATATGTTGAAAGTCGTTGCGTATCTTTGACAATTAAAAGCGATTCTGAAATCTAGATAATATTACGAGTTTATTAAGTTTTTTAGACTAAGCCTTATAGCTGAATATTCGACATATGAGTATAAAATGTAATAGGCATTAGTACGTATTTTACCGAGTACTGCTTGCCCCTATATCGAACCGTTTACGAGACATGGCAATTTTTGTTTCTGATGATAAATATATAACTATTTTCCATACTGTCATCAGTTACAAGTGAATGGGTCTTTTTCAACAATAGTTCTGGTTTCAGAATTTTTGAGTCGATTAACATTCGTGTAAATCAATTCAATTGTCTATTTTATGTGTCTTAAGCTACCAACTTTCTTGAAAATTGATAATCTTATAATAACGAAGTTAAGTACACAATTGAGTCAACAACTTTCAAAATGCATAACCTTCAATTTTGTTAGTCTACTTTAAATGATATTAATAAACTGGCCTAAAGGAAAAGTAATCATAACGACTGTTTATTTTTTTATTTTATTTTTTTGCCTCGACCAGAAATTAAAATAACACAATAATATTTATAAATTAAATGATCATAATAGGGTCTATATGATTTTAGGGAGTACGGGTTGATATTGTGTAAATACATAATAAAATACCCTAAGGTCATTTATAAACTTGGAAATGCTTATTTGCTATAGAAAACTTTGTTGGCAATCTTTTCAATTGTTTTTGATATTGATTTTTTATAGGTTTATTATATTTAAGGGATGGTAAATAAATATATGTATACGTGTTATATACAAGGTTTTGTCAAAATTTTATATATTTGTTCATATACACGATATAATAAATAATTTATGGGTTATTTCTAACAAATAATGACAAAATATGGTATACGAAATGACATTTTTATGATATCGAATGTCAAATGTGTATCTGTTGTCCTAATTAATTTAATAATTTATATATCACTCTTATGTAACTCAATGAGTAAAGGAGTAGGTGTTTCCATCTAATTAACTATACCTGTATGTTATGATAGTATACGATAATTCAATAAGGTTATTATGAACTTCGAACTCTCACGATATAAATATACTATATACTATTTCATAAAAGCTTGACTAGAACCAGAACGCTGTGAGCCAAGCTAGTGAATGCATAAGTTTACTCCGACTACTAAATAAATAATTAGATATTTAATCATGTTTTACCGATTTGCATGAAATCCAAAAATTAGAAGTATGTATGAAAGAAAGTTGATCCACAATTACCATGGGAATTCCGATCTCAGTGTATGACTGACCCAATTTCAATTTCGTTTCTAAATTCCAATTTCTTTAGTTGATAGTTTTGTTCATCGCTTCCAGATCTTCCAATCCCCATAGATTTTTGTTTCGTAATGGTATTTGATAGGAAATCGATTTTCTTTATCACCTCTATAGTAATCCATATGCCACTAACAAATAGTTTTTCCAAACATTTGCCGAGCCTTCTATACAATATTTGAGTGAAACTACCAATAAAAGGTATATACGATATTACTATTGTTATGTAATATGTAATATGTCGTTGGTCGTCTACATCTACAACAAAATTCAATCGGTTTACTACACAAGAAGACAAAATACCCGAACATTGAACATTTATTAAGTAATCGTCTTGTCAATATCTAAAGAATAAAAAAAGTGCACCAATATTACAGTTCTGCTGAAGTAAGTCAATGTTGGCAATCTGAAGTCAAATCTAAAAGTGAGGCGACAAATTACCATTAGTATAATCTGAATAGTTGTGTTTTATATATTTCAAGATTTGTACACCAAGACATAAATTTAAAATCAAAGGGTAAGAGAATAATCCAAAGCATTGACCATATGAACTCAGTTGACCTTTTCATTTAAATAATATGAGTGCTGTCATCATCATACATTTGAATTAGATTGTTTGCATGACGCAACTAATAAATCTTTTAGTCTGAGATTAGGGGATAAGATGGAATCATAAGGAATTCTAGCATCAAGTTGGAAAACATCAGAACTGACATCATTGAAATCAACCTTCCATAACCATTCATAAAGTTCTTAAGTTTCCAATTTCTCTAGTCGCATAAATAACGTACCAGGTCAGCTTTGATAACAATTCACAATGGTGAACTCTGTCAAAAACGAATTTATATGTATCATGCTTTGATAATATTACATACGTTTCAGGGCCGGAATTAAATCATCTAACACCGGCTATTAATAAATTCTGTATATAATAAAGAAGACATGATCAGAGTTGTAGGTAAATACTCCCCCAACATAGAATTGTGTTTAGTTTTTAAATGTGCTTGTATATGAATAGGATAATGATCTCGGTGAATAACATGCTGTAGAATATATCATATAAAATAATACAGTTTAATGTGTGAATGATCTATTGTATAAAAAGGTCTCATTCAACTGAAATTAACGAAAATAATTAGTGCATTTATGCACTAATCACAAGTGATACTTCAAGATATTTGGTATATTAATTTAAACGCATTTAAAACAACCAAAAAATTAATACGGAGGCACGCAATATATTTAATAATCATTTAACATTGTAAAATTTTTAGAATCTAACCGCTAAAAATCGTATAGATTACGCAATCTCTTTGCAGCTTTTTGCGTTGCAACTGGTATATTAATCACATTACTACAATTTCAAAAGCTTAATTAGAATTATATTCCTCTTTTATGTTGGAAAATACAACTTATCCATCGTATTACTGACCCTTTACCCATGTTGGACACTGGTCAGTATGATGATGATAACAATATGCATATATATAATAAATTCAAACAGAAGTTTCAGTATAGAAACGTTTTAATTGTAGAACCTCTAACCTTCACAGCAGAATAAATAATAAAGTTTTTAAAAGTCCTATTTTTAGCAGCGTCCTCACATGAATTGAAATGATAATAATGATGATAATGATGATGATGATGATGATGACGATGATGATGATAGATATCACTTTATCACCATCAAAAACTCATAAAACCAAGTGAAACAATTCCAATTTTCCAAAACATAAAATTAGAAGATCAGATTATTTACTTCTCTAAAATGAAGCAATACATTACAAGTTCTACGAATTATCTAAAATTTATAGAGGGTATTTTTTTTATCATGAAGTTATAGCTAATAAATCAGTGAAAATGTAAGATGAAAAAAGGTGATGTTCTTGAAAATTTTAAAAGTTAAAAATAAAATTTATTTTATATAAAGGAAAGCATCGTTAACCTTCAGTGTATAAATATATAGCTTACGGATAAAATTTGCATACCAAAATTTGAATTCTTATATACTTCATGCATCAGTTACGGAGGTGTATTTGAAAATACAGAAGCTGTTTATGATAGTCTAAAATATTTCTGGAAAATATTGTGATTACACAATATTTTTGTGGAATGATTATTTATATTATTATTTACATAATATGTAGTTAATTATATTACCAACAAAATACCAACTTATTCAGTTTCAACCTTTACGGTTCTAGGGCGCATAGGGTGGAATTACGATGCTAATTTGCCATTTCAAATATACATGTAATATCAAATATGAACTCAAATAAATTTTATTGAAATTAGCCAACTGGAAAATATAGGATCAATCATAATTATCCAGTTATATATTTGAATATTTCAGTAATGTGGTAAATAAATGTCCCAGCTACCTAGTTTGTTGTTGAGCTGTTTCTTCAACCAGTCGACAAACATGACATTGGCACCATCTTTTTAGTCTCGATCACACGCCATTGCTGATATATATCGTAATCGAGTTACCGGTGACACCGCGTTTAGGTAAAGATTGATTGAGTGACATCGATGACAGTCGACCACTCCATTCGTCACCAATAATATAGTAATATTTAATGTCTGATTTAATTAATGCGTTTATTGATACAATACTCTCATATCAATCATTTTATATCTTTTACCTTGATCGACAACAGGTTTTCAGTTATCATCTTGACATGTATTTATTTGTATATAGGGTAACTCAAAGATGCTTTCATAATATTCCACGGTTAATAGCTGTATAATAGCAGTGTGCTGAACAGCTAATATCTAGCAGGTAACTCAATCCATCTTTGCCTCAACGTTATGTCACCGTTAACTAGATCATAATAAAAGTTAATTCATGGCATGGGTCAGTAATAAAAAGATAACGTGAAAATTGCCTAACAACAAATGGGATGTCAACACAATATGTCGATATGTTAAAAGGTTTTCAGCCAAATGAAAATAGAACCTGATAGTGAAACACTGAAGTTCTGGAAAAAAATCAGAACAAATAATACCAATCATATACCAATCACAGTTTTAGTGGCGTATAATCGTTACCAATATTATAGGTTTTATGTCTTATTTATAAACATTGGTGTATAAACATCTCGCTAATAAATTGTGTATCATTGACATTACTCTACCGAATTATTCAAATCAGATTTGAAACAGTGAGCCTGAATTAACTATATTATAGTATACTGATATCTTATATAGAGTAGAAAATTATTCATTTTGTCATCCTTTTATGCCTTCATTAATGCTGATCAGAATGTTATCGTTGAAATATCTAGAAGACCATTAGTTTAGATGACGACTTCAAAGCATTTATTTTGACAAACTATGATTAATAATGTAGCTAGTATTATCAGATAGAATGATTAACTAATATTTTTATGTACAATCGACTGGTTCACTATCTCTTCTCATACATAATTATGACATTATGTCAAGACTCACTGTATTTAAAGTGATAGTTCGGCAATTATTTAAACACTATTAATTTCAAATCAGACTATTTTCAGTTTTCATGAAATTCTATTCATTAGTTTGTGAGTTATTGTGCTAAGCGAGTGACGCTACTTTTGGTATTTGCAAAACAATGGATCAAAAACAATTTCGTATTTTAATTTTACATTGCTTCTTGATGGGAAAAAATACCTGGAAAATTGTTAAGGGTACTCCGCTCCATCAGAAAAAATAATAAAACGTTGGTTTTCTGACTTCAAACGTGGTCGTTGAGTCACCGATGATGCTGAACGCAGTGAACGTCCAAATGAGGCGGTAACACCAGAAAACCTAAAAAAAATCTACAAAATCGTTTTGAATGATCAGAAAGTGAAGTTGCATGAGTTAGCTGACATCGTAAAAATATATCAAAAGAACTTGTTGATTTTATATTGTATGATCATTTGTCCATGATAAAGCTCTGTTCAAAGTGGGTAACGCGTTTGGTGACTGTTGACCAAAAACTACAATGTGTTGATAATTCTGAGCAGTGTTTGGCCATATTAAAACGTAGCAAACCGGATTTTTTTGTGTCGATATGTTACAATGGATCCATTACTACTACTCCGGAAACAAAACGATCGTCATCTGAATGGACAGCTACTGATGAACCTCGTCCAACACACCCGAAAGCACAACAATCAGCTGGAAAGGTTATGGCCTTGGTATTTTGGGATGTGTGTGGTATAATATTCATCAACTACCTGGACAAGGGAAATGTCAACAGAGAATATTATTTAGAGTTATTGGAGCGTTTAAAGGCCGAAATTGTAAAAAAAAAATCGAAAGCATATGGCAAAGAAAAAAAATTTGTTTCATCAAGACAACGCACAGTGTCACAAGTCAATCAAAGCGATGGCAAAACTTCATGAATTGAACTTTTAGTTACTCCTGCATCCATCGTATTGTGTATATTTGCTCGAATGAAGAGGTTATCGCTGAAACTGGGGCCTATTTTGAGACAAAAGATTCCACAAAAGTGGTATTGAAAGATTTGAGCGGCGCTGAAATGATTGCGTTGCTCTTGATGGAGATTATATTCTTTGTTAAGCCCAGGACTTTTCAGTGTGTTATATAGCATATAATTATTTCGTAACAAACGTTATGTATGACTAATATGAAGTGTGTATCTGTAGTTGTTTGAAATTAAATTTAAAGATAAATAACTTATAGCTCGGTCAATGAAGATGACTGAAATCTAATCGAAATAAAACCTTAAAGAGAACTAATATAAGGGAAAACAAGTTTTATGTATTCTTGGTATAGCTGGAAAGAATTTTTACTTCTTACTATATGTATATCCTACTAATGATATCAGACTACTTAATTATGGTTATTTGATACATATATTTTTGGATGACTGGAACTTCTAGTACCCTAAGCATTACAGTCAATTGATTATATTTTAATATTACTGACTGGTCTTCTCAATAGATAGTTAATCTAATTTGACTATCTTCAGTCATGATTGACTAAAGGTTTACAAGTTCTACAAAAGTTTGAGACAATTATTTGTGACTTACCAAATCCCGTAGCCATATTACAATAAATACTGATAATCATTTCCTTTTCAAAATACACGACTTTCGATTTTTTTAAATCTGATGCAAATGAGAATAAATGATAAATTATATGTATATCCTTTGAATTTATAAACGTAATATGAGCAATAATTACAAATTATATAGAATTTATGTTATTTAATAATTATCCTTGTCAATTTTAATGTAGCACACAAATTTTCAAATTTTCAAATATTCAATTTAAAACAACACGTATATTCCTACACTAAATCATCATTTAGAAAATATTTTCTTTTATCTTTTCACCCACTCATTGTAAACAATATTTCAGTATATTCTCCCTTAGTTTATTAAATGAAAATAAATTATGATTTATATTATTTTTCTTCTTAAGTTATGAGTCTAAGGGAAAACTCCGAAATCAAATCTTTACTTATTTAAGATGAAGCTATTATATATATAAACATATATATATACAAGTTATTTAGGACTAAAGTACTATCAATAAGCGAAAATGATCGATCACCGATTTGGTGTAACTGCATTTAAGAAATTAATGTATTTCGATTGATTGATTATGAATATTTATGAAAACATTCTACCATATTATAAACAGCTTCATAGTAGCCCAATAACGATTAAGCAATCAATATATTTTATGTACTATTCATTCCAAATTCAAGGAGGTACATATCCATCCCTAATAGTATATCTACTTGATTTCGTTTCGATCCCTCATTTGTACAAAAATATGGTAATATGGAATATATCGTGACATTAAGACTGAGCATTTCGAACAGTTCCAAGATTGGTCGACTATAGTAGATGTAGCATCCAAAATCACCTATCAGAATCCCACAACAAAAAAGAAACATAGTTTCAAGCTGCATTGAATTGTAGTCAGAAAAAAAAAACATTGGACATTACCTAAATTATGTAAAGAAGAAAATAAGAAACAGCAAAGATGTTGATGTAACAAAATACATGCAACTTGTAACAGTATGCATGCAACACAAGCTATAAAAGTGTTTTCTACAAAAATTTCTGGGAATGAAAGACTATAAGCGGAAACCCTAATAAATAAAATGCAGGAGCCAGCAAAAAAAAAGTGTTAATTCTGTCAGTAGTTGATGATTTTGAAGTTGAAGATAAAGAACGCTCTAGCGCACATTGAAAAAGACGCAAATGGAACTTGCAGAATTATTAGCAGTTGATCACACAAGAATTGCCAAACGTTTGAAAGCAATGGGAGAGAGAAGTGGAAAGGAGTTACTTTGTTCATGTGTAAACATCATCAGCAACAACAAAAAGAAAGGCTTTTTTGTATCGTAAATCTGAAATATAAAAAGTCATATTTCAACCCCGGTGAATCATTAACATCAACCACAAAGTCAAATATAGATAGTGCCCAGCTCATATGTTCTGTATTTGGTGGAATCACCTGAGTGGTATTTACTAAGAACTGTTCCAACCGACAGAAACAACGGAACTACACGTGAAATAACGTATATATCATCTTTGACGAATATGTGATAAATATCTAATCATCAATCACTATATTTACACTGTCTTTTAGTATCGAAGTAATTTCCAGGAATAATATTATAAATAGGAACCATTCTCTCTGGGTGTCAGTGATTATTAACTGTATACTATTAACGATCCAACACTGATGCACATCTAGTGTATATCGTCAAACAAAACCATGAATATATTTACGAAGATCTATAAACGACTATATCAACCCTACATCCTCCTCTCCAACACTCCTCCACATAATCCAACTGTCACTATATACTGGTTTTACCAATCCGTTTTTCCCAGTAGAAATCATTAGCCAAATTCAATCTGCCCAAGGTAGTTTATCCCCTCCATTAATCATAAAATAAGTTCACAATATGCACTGAAGCATTGTGGGCAAGATGCTTTTGTCATGTGTAAATTGTTAATTATCACAAATGTATTTTTGTATTTAATTGTAATATACTTAATAAAAGATTTTTGAATTAAAATGAATTGAATTGATTTTGTTTTCATGGAAGATATCAAAATGTTAAGCTTTCAGCATCTTGTTTAAATACATGCAATTGACGTTGCAAATCGTCATCATTGTCTGCAATAAGAACAGCATTGTCCGCATATCACCCTGACGGATTCCAGTTCATATTGATATTTTATTTGTGAGCATTCCGTTTACTTTAATTCGCATGTTACACATTTGTTGAATTTGGCATATTGTGTTAGGAAGTGAAAAGTTCATTAAATTTTTAAAAACATATCAGAAAATCATTTCAATTTTAAATTAACAACCCCGACCTGAAATTTAAATTTTAGTAGGTTTATTTCGTTAACCGGGCCTCACAAGAATTACTATAAATTACAAACAAAAATGTGTATCAATCAAAGTTTATATTTAACGTAAAATATAGTACTGAAAATAATTTCTATATTCTGCTCGCCTGGTACTCACTTGGTAATTTTGAAATATTGTTCATATTGTTGGTATATGTTGTTGTTTATTAGTAAACATTTTAAATTTTATATTTCTGCTCGCCTATTACACATTTGATGAATTTAGGACATTTTGTTAGGAAGTGAAAAGTTCATTAAATTTTTAAAAACATATCAGAAAATCATTTCAATTTTAAATTAACAACCCCGACCTGAAATTTAAATTTTAGTAGGTTTATTTCGTTAACCGGGCCTCACAAGAATTACTATAAATTACAAACAAAAATGTGTATCAATCAAAGCTTATATTTAACGTAAAATATAGTACTGAAAATAATTTCTATATTCTGATCGCCTGTTACCCACTTGGTAATTTTGAAATATTGTTATATTGTCGGTGTATGTATGTTGTTGTTTAAGACTAAACATTTTAAGCTTTATATTTCTGCTTGCCTGTTACACTTTTGTTAAATTTGGACATTTTGTTCGGGTGCAAGAAAAATTAAGCCTAATGGTAAAAGTAATAGTATCGATTCCTTTTTGTAAACACATTTTCCAAAATGCGAAATTAACAATAAAGGCAAGAATATAAAGATTAATTCCAATGAAATCAACATATGATCCAGAAAGAATTGACTTAAGCTTGAACTCTAAATAAAATTAATAATTAAAATGTTAAGGTACACAAATTCAAAAAAAAAAAGTTTAATTTCATGGTACAGATGGTATTATGCCCCAATCATGTTTCTAAACTCGAAAAAGTAATGGTAGCACATGATTACTATGCCGAATAAGTCATTCCATGTTTATTCAAAAGTGTTTAGACAAATTAGTCAATGGTTTATATTTACTTAACCATTAGCTAGAAAGATTAATGCAAATCTTATAGCTGCAAATAATGATTTCGGGGGTCATGAGTAACTATCAATTCAGTTACCGAGCGGTAATATCAACGGAGACGACCCTCAGCAAGTTAGATTGACATACATGTCTGTTGGCTCGAACAATATTAATTAGGAATCTATAAAGGGTGTGCACGGTATGGGTGATATGAAACGGGAACACATAAACCAGGATATGTGCAACTATAACCATATTATTGCTGGTGGTACAATATTCAATCAAAAAACAATCAATAGTACAACTTGTGGATTATTTTGAGCTCATTGTTTGATGTTCGCGGCTGCAGATCTTTACAGTAATCTGCATTTTCATAGTTATATAAGATGTTCAGTTTGTCACCATTATATATACTCTTCGTCAATTTAAAGCAACCGTTTGACCATATTGGTAATTTTATGATGTAAGAAATTTTTCTGATCCTTGGGATATCATCCAAATTGATGAATTCAATACTTCACGGGTATGTCTCAGCAATGTTTCAAGGACGAGTTTAGTAAAAATTAGTTCGACCCGTTTTAAAACTTATAATACAGTAATAGACTAGGTACAGGGTTTTTAATTTTTGGGTAAAAATACTTGACAAGAGATGGTGACTCTAAAAATGATGTTGGTTCGTGCATACAAAAGATATGACAGGTGCAAAATGGGATGTGGCAATACACATTTTTAGTAAATTCAAGTCGCATATATTTATTTATTATTATTTATATTTATCGGTGTTATTGTATGACTGTGAGCCATGGAAAGTGACGCATATTATTATGTCATAAATCTAATGTCAAATGTCAATTCGTACGAATAAAATAGAATTGTTTTGGCTTTACATCTAAAGATTTGTATTAGAGTGGATTCTACAGAAGACCAGCTGGACCAAAATGAAGATAACGGATACTGTGGAGGAGATAGTCGCCAATGATTAGATGTAAAGTGAAGAGACGGGTGAGGGATTACTCTTGATGGCTTATGCTTGCGCGCGAAGTGATAAAAATGATTGTTTCTTAAATTCTGAATTAGCGGTATATTACCAATAATTGATTAAACCGATAATAAAATTAATAAAATATGTTCATTCGAACATATTTTGATTTAAAATGCATTGCACAATAAATGCATTAATGTAATTATTTACGAAGTTTCAAATATATTAAAAATAACAGCATTCCCTTATACCAACAACTGTTTTTTTATATTGAAAATATGCACGGGAAATTCAATTTATAAAAATGTCAGCAAAAATTATTGATTATTGACAATTTATAGCATCTGTGATCAATTATTTGCAGATTAATTTATTAATTTAAAACAATTTTAAAAAGTATGAATAAGGTTTCTATGTTTAATTTTTATTTGAATTGTTTATTTCCTATAAATATTTACGGTTTAACATTTCATTTGTATTACCAATGGCAAATTAACATTGTAATCTTGTCCTCTATAAGCCCGTGTATCGTAAATATTAAGATGCTGATTATATTAAAGTAGCATATTTAATAACAATGTTGATACTGATTATATTCTATCTACTACATTGGAACAGAGAGTAAGATAAAATACTAAAATACTCGACACATTTCTACACCCAACTCTTCGTTCTGAATCCTGAATTGCTAATATGGGATTTCAGCAATTGATAGGAATGTTGCATATTATCATTTCTTGCTCACCAAATAAAAATGAAAATTAGACACTAAAATCTACACTTTATACTCAAAAAATTATTTGTCATCTTAGTCTCTATAACCATCCCTAGTGACGCTTAAAGATGTTATTTGATGTTTTCAACATGCATAACAGTAATATCAGAATGCATTAAGACATTCCAGTGGAATACAATTTCAGAATTGTTCTTATTGGATGACAACTAATTGATTTTCGTGCATATTGTAAATGAAATTATCCAAATGGAGGTTCGACACTTCTCTATTTATGATCAAATATCGCGTTGGTGAGCCAAATATGAACAACAAATGCTAAACAAAATCAACAAATGCAAAACAAAAAACATAAACATAGAAATTAAAATAATATCAATCAAATATCAATTTATAAAATTTGTGTGTGTGTACGAGGAATATGTAATTTTCTTCATAGTATCCACTAAAAATCAAAATAAAAAGCTTCTTTCTATAAATTCTCTAACAATTCAAAAATTTTCGTCTCTTCTTGTTCTTCTTCTTCGTAATTTGCCTTTTTCCATATCAGGGTCGCCCCTCCTACTTCTCAATCTATTTCTCCACAAATTTCTGTCTTGTGTATTGTCACTTTCTGCATTCAATCTGTTCAAGTCATTTTGAACAACTGATAAGCAAGTTGCTTGTGGGCGACCGCATTTCCTTACATTTTTTCCAATATTCAAAGCCAATTTAACGCAATAAGTTTCTGGGCTATGCATTACGTGACCGAACTATCTTAATCTACTTTGAGTGATTATGCTGGTAGTGGGAGTCACTTTTAAACTGTATTCTGTCCTTTAATGTTACACCGGAAGCCCATCTTAACATTCTCATATCGGTTGTGTGTAGTTACTGCATATGATCTCTTTTACAGCCCAACATTCAGAACCGTAAGTCATTGCTGGTCGAACAACAGTTTCATACACCTTCCCTTTTATCTTTG
>JANSTX010022939.1:0-15648 GCA_027564355.1 Penthetria funebris
TTATATATTTATTTTAATATAATAATATTAATAAAAAAAAAACAGTCAAAATGGAAAGTTTTACTTATACCAACCCCTCAGTTATATTATGAAAAAGAAAATATATGCTCCATATATATGTTAAAAATATATAAAATAATTAATCCGGAAAATGTAACACAATAGCAAAATAAAAAAAGCAGAAAAAGCAGCAATATAAAATAAAAATAAATTTCCATATTTCGTTACGGTACGCAATGTTATTGTGGTGGTTTTTTTTTGGGTGGTCGGTCGTCGAGTCAATAATATTCAAAGTGGTGACCGTAGCGTTCAAAATAGCAATAAACATTTTAATTCATAATAATTTAGCCCACTTTTCTTTTCATTTTTTTTTTTCCCACTTTTTCCTTCATTTTCCTACTACTAGCGTGTATATATTTGATTATTCCTTTCATTTTGTAATCATACAAAACAAATTATAAAAATTGGCAAAGAGAAAAATTGTGTGTAGATATACATAAAAAAAAAAAAAAAATCAAAATTATTAATTATGGAAAATTAAGTGGGTTGTTGGCAATTAATTAGTAAAAAAGAGATGAGAAATCATCTGAACAATTCCCTAAAGATGTTTACTATTGTTTTTCTTCCGTCTCAGGGAAACTAGACAATTTTAGGTCAAAGGTTAGATATCTCTGTTTTAATTTCTTTTATCTGTTTTTCTTCATTTTTACTGTGATAATACCAGTATAAAGAATGACAATATTCTTTCATTTATTGTTTATTTATTTTTTTTCCTCTAACTTTGATGTTGTAATTTAAACAAATGACCCTAGGTGTTTTCCAGAAGTTTTTTCAATATACTTGTTCTTAGGAGACAGTTTTTTTTGCTTTTTAGCGGGCAGATGGGGGACTTACAATTGTCGTATCTATTCGAAAAAGATTTAATGAAAATTTACGTTTCTAAAATTTAATTTTTTATTACGACGTTTTCGTATAAATATGTTGTGATCGTCAAACATAAATAAAAATAAATAAAAGAAAAGCAAAACAAAAAAAAAAAAAAAAACAAATATTTAAAACTTTTCTATACAAATTTTCCTTTTTTGTTTTGGGTACTTTTTCTATTTTCCATCATGTATTTTTGTTGCCGAGAAATCAATTCATATAATAATAAACATGTAATTTTCTTCTCATTTTCTTTCTGATTCAATTTGCTTTATTTTCTTTATATTTTTTTCGTATTTTCCTGTTTTTTTTTTCCCTTTCATTTCCTTACTCTAAATGTAGATGAAAAGTTCATAGATAAATAACATTTGTAGCTTAATTGAGTGTATTTATATGAAACAGCAGGAAAATGGGAAAAGGAAAAGTTAAGTTTTCTTCGTTTTTTTCCCCTTATTGATTCAATATACAGATAGGTGATATATACATATATATAAGGGTATATATAGTACAATTACATAGTATATAGGATTATTAGGAAAATAACAATTTTATTTCATTTTAAATGTAATAAAAGGGATATTAAGACACAAAGTTTAACTTATTTATTTTAGTTATTAAAATTGTTTGAAAAAGTTCTAGAGCCGGATAGAGTAGAGCTGGTGGTATACTAGAAATATAGAGAGAAAGTGAAATTATTAGGCTTAGGTAACTTGATTTAACGATACAGTGATGACAAAAAATTTTGCAGCAAAATGTAATGAAACACACCGATAAATTTGAATAAGAAATAAAAACTATTAGTATTGAAATAAAATTATCTGAAAATTTTAAATCCTGGGATTCCTTAATCAATAGCGACATTGTAAACCTTTAATAAATTGACAGAGTTTAATAACTACAGGAATAAATGAAAAGTCGAAAGTAAAACGAAAATATTCATTGACCTATTGAGAGAGTACGAGAAATTAATGACAAAATATATAAAAAATGGAAATAGTTATTGTAAAGTAAGTCAGAAGTTCGCAAAGCAAAAAAAAAAAAAAAAGATATACAATACTTGGATTGAAATTATATAAACTATATCAAATGCTAAGCAATCAACAAATTATCAATAACCCCTTCCATCAAATTCTGGATATTGATTTTCCGGAAAACTCATATAAATGACATCAATTTGGGTTCTATTAAATTGTTTTTGTGTTTCACTTTGAATGCTAATTTTTAAATAAATAACATTATTTTCATCATCGTCAATTAATTTTGTGTCGATGATGTCCATTTTAATTATTGGTTTTGGAAAACGTAACGATAAGATTGTTAAAAATACTACAATTACATATGGACAAATTATAAATAGAAATTAAAATCAAATTAATTCTGATGTTATAGAGTTGGATACGAAGGTTCCAATAATAAAATTGCAGCTCACGACACCGACAAACGACCAAAAAAACTCTGGTTGCCCTTCACCAGCAACCACTATTTTCTGCTGATAGTTATTTAAACGAAAAAAAATTATCAAAATCATATCTGAAAATAAGTGCCCATGTGATATAGAGATTAAGATCATGTTTATGATATTATTATGGATATTAAAATTATGGAAAATACTGGTACACAAGCGATAGATCTGCGAGAGGAAAGTGTCTTCAAAATTGACATTGGCAACAAACATAGTAGCAATGTCAATGTGAAAATATGTTAGTTAATTCTAACACACTATATTCATATATATATTCTAAAATGAAATCACATGTCTATCTAGAATGTCATTACTTGGAGTCGTGATTCTAGTAATTTTTCTGTATTTCGATCAATCAATTTTAAAATCGAATTTTTCTATCTTTTCTAAAATTTTATATGATAGACACTGCATTGATTAATGTCTCTTAAATTAAAATTCTGAAAAGGAAATTAATTGCGAATAGAAAATAGGATAATTTAATAAATTGTATAACATAATTATAGAACACAGAACGCCCCATACTCCATATTTTTCAGCAATGTGTATATTTAAGATCACTGAACAATATAATTATAATAGTAATATCTATTAAGATCTCAGAAGAATTAAAATCTGCAAATCGATTTTCAAATAATTACAAATAATAGAAAATTTTATAACCTCTAAATAGAATAAATATAATAAAAATAAGTAAAATTTGTCATCATATTAAAAACCTTGGTGACAAACGAAGTGACCACGACTATCATCAAGGTTATTCTACCCATATTTACCTACACGGTGGTTCCACCGATACCTCGAACATGATACATATCAGTAATATCAAAATTGTAATGTATCGAAAAAGTATTAGTTTACCTCAAATTTCCAATTGAAATGCTCAATAAAAAAAAAATTGAAAGTGAAAAGTTCGTGTGTAATTATATTTATCCATCACTCGAGAGCCCTATGCAAATCCTAATATATGCTTCGAAACATGAATTATGATTACAATAATTTACAATTTTTTAAATAAGCATTTATATGCAATACATCTTTCTCAAATTATATACTAAAATATGCATCATTATAGTGCTGCAGAAGCAATTGCAGATAATGCATTTACAAAACAAAGTCGTATTTAAATTTGATACTCATATATGCATTTGTACTTAATTTGGAACATTATTTCAGTATAAATATAACTACTAAAGGTATGTATACATACTAAGGTATTTGGGAACTTGATACATAACAGGTATATTCCTACCAATAATTCAATTTCCAAATAATTTTCAAAATTAAATAAATAGTTGCAACAAAATACTTTGATTTATACAGTCTAACTATGTAAATTTTAAACATTGTTTTAAAACTATTTGAATTATATTTAAATTATGGTCTGAAATTATGTACAACAATAATACAATAATAATAATATGATAAAGTTTGAAGAAAAGATTTAAAATAGTTGATATTTTTATTGGGTTAGGTATTTAAATACGGAGCAGAAATGCACGAATAATACGAGTATATTTAGGATACAGGGAAGTTGGTAAAGAAATTCACAAAATAAAAATATCAAAAATACGTAATATGTAAATATTAACTTAATAAATTCAATAAATGAAGATTCATCATCTTTTTGTATAGATTGGCTAAAATGGGTTTATGCTTGAATAAAGAGCAAATTCATTGTCTCAAGGGATTAATAATTTCATAATTTAAGCTTAGGTTTGAGATTATTGAATGGTGTAATTAATCATAAACAACTACATAAATTTTGTAGCTACATTTTGGCAGAAAAGGAATAATTAAGACTCAAGAGAATTCATTGTTTAACGCAAAAAGACATGTGAATTTGAGGGGATGGGAGATATGTAAGAAGTGCCGTTATTGTTGATCTCTTGATTAGGAGTTTATTTTTTATAGAACCATTTGAAACAAAAAACCATGAGATTTGAAGTTGACATTGATTGACCAAATGCTGCAAGCACTAACAAAACATACATGGGAAAGTTGAAATGAGAAGTTCTGCCACACGCGCCATATTCATATTGTTTCTTCCGATTACCAATAATTGTTTCGATCGATGACTCATCGACTGTTAAGTTTTCGTGAAGATGTAAAAAAATTAATCAATCTGTGGAGATAACCTCCAAAAACGGGTCATTTTTAAAACGCAGAATTCTTATGCTACCATATCATAAAGATAATAAAAAGTTTGGATTGTTAGCGTCTTAAGTCAATATTCAAAACATTTCTGTCATTAAGAATAATGAATTTAAATAGAAAGTTCTTTATAGCTGGTGAGAATATAAAAATTATTCAAGGCTTGTGAAGCTAACGTTAAGCTTCAATATTCAGTTGTGTGGTTTTCTGTGCGAACGCTTCATCATATAACAACTGTAACTATATGTTTGATGACATTATTTGTAAGTGACAACAATCGTTAAAAATGACATACAAGAGGCATTTATGACTATCACAAATAATAAAAATATAATCAAAAACATAAATGAGTATAAAAATGTAGTAAATAAAATATGTATAAATACTTTCTAACTTTCAATCCCAAACATCAATATTTTGGAAAACTTTGATATTTTACTTATTTTAATATATACAATTTATTCTATACTTGTTTTCATCCACTTTATAATAATATCGAAACTTGTTCTAAAATAACTAATCTTTTGACACTCATCACATAATTTAAGTGGAGTTTTTTTTTGAGTGAAGTTTACAATATGAAAAAGTATAAAATTATTGAGATATTTTATTAAAGTACGAGTAAATTATAAAGTCAAAGTTGAATATATACAAAAAATTGAAACTTATAATTTATTATTAATTATGAAATTTTATTGCAGCAAGTTATCTTTGAGGGAGAGGTCAGTTAATCTTCTGCAAACATTAATGATGGTTAGATAAAAAAATTGGGCACACATTTTCATCAAGTGAAACAAAGAAGAAGAAAAAACAGGAATACCAATCTATTACTTCTGAGAGTAATTTCCCATCCAAAAAATCTGATTGAATTTTATCTTTTTTTCTATTGTTTCTAACAATTTTACGTCAACATTTTCCACCCCATTATTTTACATTTTATTTTATTTTAGATTTTGCCTACTTTAAAAGTATAATATAACATCATATATTTTTTCTAAAAAGTCATGATTTATTGTTCATGACTTGTCATACATAACAGTACAAGGTAAAAGTTATAGACCAATCCAAGAGGAACAGAAAAAAAGTGAAAAAAAATTTATAAAAAATGAATAAAAAATCAAAATTCCATTAATAATAAATTGATGAAAACAAGGAAAAGGGTTTAAAACAAAAAAAAAAAACTTATTGATAAAAATTATTTATAGAATTTGAGAATATATGGGAATAAAAATTGATTTGTATTTTCTCTAAAAAATTATGAATTCTTTTTGTTTACGTAAATAATAAAATTATATGGTCTCAGATGCAGTTTTCATTTTATGATATCAATAAAAATACAAGTATAAAAATTGAATGCAGTTTTTTCCTTAAAGGTTTACGCTCATAAACTTTAGCTTTTCATTTATTTACTATAGACACTTTGAAAGTCATAAAATTTATTTGGAAAAAAAATAAATTCAAATAAAAGGAAAAACTTCCGGAAAATTCGAAAACATAAATTGAACATACAACTTTGAATACATGATATATTGGAGTGTATAGTGTGGTGTAGTTATTCGAAATAACCGAATCTTTAAGAAAGAGAAAAATTTAAGAATGAAAAGTACTATTTGTTTATACATTCACTATATAAATTCAATTTCTGAATATTTTCTTTTCTGTTTTTTTTTTGTTAACTCGGAAAATATATTTTATACTAACTTGTGTTCAAATAAGAAAATGTAAATGAGTAAATGGGGTTTCTTCATTTTAAAACAATAATTTTTCATATTTATATGATTATAGACATATAAGCGCCCAGTTAAAAAAAAAACTGCATGTCTGCCTGCATGATAAAATGAAATTGTACATATATGCAAAGTTTATAGGAAAAATATGTAAAATATTTTTCGTGCAAAAGAGTTTTCCTTATACTCGTAACATCAAATAAAATGCGGGCAAAAAAAAAAACAAGGGAATAATTTAAAAAAAAAAAAAAGAGTGAAGAAAATTCAGTTTTTCTTCATAAAAATAATTCATATATACACAAGTGTATATATATGTATATTGGCACCCTAGTGTTGTGTATATACCCACCGATGGTATGGTGAAATTTTTAAACGAAAAAGAACAATTTAAAGGAAAAATATTATGGAAAACTTTTATGTACATTAATCGTTTATGGGGGTTTATGATTTTCACAAGAAAATGTATGAGTATTTCTGATTTACATCGTTTATATTTACACTTGTAGTACATTTAATTATGGCATAAAAAAAGTACTGCAATTGCTTAGTATTTTTACAAAAAAATTAAATTAAAATTGATTTATTTCTATTAATTATTAATTTTTTTTTTTTCTGCTATTTTCACAAACATAAAGTAATTATTATTTACACAATTATCCAATTTTAAATATTAATTAATAATAAAAAAAAAAACGAGAAAACACATTTAATTTAAACATAATTTTCTTTTTATATATTCAAGAAAATATGAAAACCTACACAAAATATAATATAAAAATGCTATTTTTATATTCGTCCACCCATTTCAATGATACAACAGTTGAAATGTACTTGTATAAAGTTATCCAAAATGATGGGATATATTATAATCCTTGGGGAACATATTTGAGTACAAAAAAAAAAAAAAAAATACAATAATTTAAGATATGTATATTCAGACCATCAAAATTATTAACATTTATAAACACAAATATTTATTCATTAATAATTTGCCAAAGAAAACAAACAAATAAAAAAAAAAAGAAATTTTTTTAAAAAACAAACTTATTTACACACATTCACAACTTTTTAGTTCTTTAAGTAAAATGATAATTTAAAAATCACAGTATACACAACAATCGTACCGTTTGCCGTCCGCTTGATGAACACAACACTTTTGGCAAATATTCACATTTAAATAAAATTTTATTTGTCAATAACAGAAAGGATATTCCTATTTCTATAAATTGTCATTTTTTTTTTTGCCACCAAAAATATGATCAAAAATTGAACAAAAAAAATTTAAAAGAAAAATTGAAAAACTACGACATATTATTATACGAATCCAATGATATGTGCAAACAAAACGCCGACACAAAGAGCACTGATCCATGTCTACTTTATAAATATTTCTTTAATGTTATATTTCTGAATTTTCATTAAGGGGTGAATTTTCAATTTTATATATATATATATATATATATATATATACATATATTAAGTGCAACTGAAACCCATAAGTAATAACAACCATAAAATTATAGAGCGAACGACGAGAGACGGTCAAAGAAAATGATTACAATTATTATGTTTATAAACAAGGGTATGCGCAATATATTGAAAATTTTAAGGGAAATTTTATCAGGGAAAACAATTTTCCATATATTATTTCTATTGAAAATGTGTACAGGAGTAAATAAGCTTTATTACATCAAATGCGGGGTTAATGGTAGACAAGGTGTAAAAGTGATCATGAATATATGTGAAAAATAGGTGAAGAATATTTTATAATGCAATACATAATACCCCTACATTAAATGGGGGAAATACTTGTTTTCTAGGAAAATTTTAACATTCTAACAGTTAGTGTATTAAAAAGTAAAATCGTAAAATTGACAAATTTTATAAAACCTGATCAAATGAAAGGAGAAATTTAGATAAATCCGTTTCAGCAGTAAAAATCTTAGCAATTCGTAAGTTATTTAAAATATTAATAGAATTTGAAAATAATTTTTAGAAACTATCAAATAATCATTCTATCGTTGTGATAGTTATTATATTAGAAACTCTTATAATGTAGAGGATCCGGATAGTTCAAATTCAATGCGTAATAAAATTTATTGTATACACTCTTTACAAACACATTTAATCAATAATTTCACTATAAATTTCGAAGAAAATTATATGCATTTAATAATTAAATTGAGTTTTTCTGATATAATCGCCAAATGTACCCATAGAAATAACTTTAGTAAAAATAAAATTTAAATTATCGTAGAAACACATGGATTGGGATTGGCAGCAATACCATCGATATAAATAACGATAACCTTTTGCGAAGAATTTTTAATAAATGGCTAAAATTATATAGGGACCGTGCTGAATTTTACGAAATTATATTATTATTGCTAGAAGAATCCGTCATTAAATTTAAAAATCAAAAATTTTATTTGTAATAGAACATTTCTATTTAATTCCAATGTAAAGAAGGTATGGCGGTTAATTTGCCATTTATATATGCACTCCAACATTTGCGTGTGCATAGAGTGACTAGGTACCGAACCACTGAACAATATAATAATGATGATAAAATACTATGAAGGTAATCATAGAAAAACAGATTCCTAATTGACGAAACTACAGCATTTTTTAATTATTTGGTAACAATTCGAGTGAAAGTCCCGTTATACATTATATTATCGGAAATTATTTACATTTCGGCATCTGCTACAGAAGTAAAATTAATACGGAACGGGCAGAATTGAGTGCAAGAGTTATTCATTTATGCAACAATTTAAATAAATTGTTTTTTTGTTTTTTTATTTTCTTAATTTATCAACCTTTATGATGATTTGTCTTATAAAACCAGATAGGTTTGGTATAGACACTTTCAAAAATTTTACAGATCATTTACATTGCTTTTTCTATTACACTGTACAACGTAAATCTATTCAAATTATAGCATAGATTCTGACATGGAAAATAACAAGTTAGACAGTTAAAATAGTATAGTGATAAACGTTATATATGAGCTCATTCATCTGATTTCAGTAAATGTTTAAATAATAAAATGTAAAATACAAATATGTTCCAAATTATACTTTGAATAGCTTCATATTGACAATTTTCATTATGATGAAGAAATGCTTATTATTGTTGCTACTCACAATTTACCTATAATGAAAATATTTTGAGGTTAATTAAAATTAGGTCGAAAATTGACGAATTTGTATTGTACTAGACACGTAAATTGATCTCTCTCACATCAAACCTATTCAAAAAATTCAAATAATAGAAAAATAAATCTTATACTGTAGTCAATACCGGTCAGAGTATCAATTGGATTGGATCATGTAATCTATTACCAGACACGAAAACCGTAAATGTGGAACAGATTGATGAAAACACTCTTAATGCGAATTTTTTGTAGCTTTGTTGGTTTCTTTGATATCTTTTTATAATCCTGATGATAGAGTCGAAATGCACATGAAATATTGCACGTAGATATTTAAATGAGTACTAAATGTTCTTTTATTGATGTTAGTAAGGAAACGGATCCAGTTATACTAAATATTGCGTTGAACCCTTGCTTGCTGCAATTTAGTGATACCGACATTTTTTGCTCCAAGCCCAAATGAAATAAAATCCATATTACACTATCTATAATGTGACACAGAAATGCTTAAAGTGCATTTGGAAAACATTAAATATATATTATATGCCGGTCGAATGGAAAACAGGGATGATAAAAAAAAATGTCGACAAAAACTACCATAAATATGTGCGGGAACTGGCGTTATATATGGTAGTCCTACTCAATACAATAAAGAAAAGGTTGTTGCAATATATATTATCAGTGCGGTCATAAATCGTGAGCAATAGCGGTTGTTCGTTGATAAGAATGATAAGAAATACAAAAATTGAACATATTACTGCTTTTAAAATTTCTACATTAAAATAATAAAGCATTATTAATATTAACTTATTTTAAACAGCAATAACAAACGAGTATCTTATCAAAACACTTCTTTATTTTGATACCCTTTAAGGCATTTATAAGTAACAGAGAAATTGGAGACAAATGTCTATATGTACTCGTACATTATTCAAATTTACTTTTCGGTATTTGATTTTAATACAATAAAAATAAAAGTATTATAATCATATTAAAACCTACTCAAAATTTATGAGGTAAAAAGCAAAAAATATGGAAAAAAAAATATAAAAAAAAAAATAGAAAAAGAAAAACACTACCCAGAAGAATGAAAATTAAATTTTCTTAGCACGTATTTTTAGGTAAATTTATATAATAAAATCATCCAATCAGAAAATTGTCATCTACCATCATCTCACATTTTATCTATATCTTGTTTTTCCAATGAAATATATATAATATGAAAATGCCATATTACACTTTTCCTTCAATCCCGTTTTTATTTTTCCCTTAAATATTATATAACGTAAATATAGTGGTTTTTTTCTTTTTTGGAGGTACAGTACAGACGAGTCGCATATTTTGAAAACAAAAACAAAAAAAAAAAAAAACCAGATGTATTCATACTTCTGTGAATTTTCCAATGTGGATTTAATGGGAGGAGACGACATATAGAAAATATTATTTATTTTAATATTTGATGTTGAAATATTTTTATAAATATTAAATTTCAATATAATTGCTCAGCTGGTTTAAGGTAAATTGAATGAACACACGTTAAAAACATATGTGTCTCCTCCGATTACACATCAATATTTTATTCAAAAAGTAGATATTTTTCGATGACTATATATATGTTATATATCACCACCCTTACAAATATTGTAAAAATATTGAGTTCGACAATTGAATTGAATTTTCTTTTAACAGTTTTTCTGTGAATTTTTTTTTTTCTAATAAATTTAAAAGAATTTTCCCTTTTGATATACACCCATTTTGGAGATATACGTACACAAAGTTATATTATTCTACTTAGAATAAATTATATTCTACAGTGTAAATATAATGTAAATAAATACTTATTCGTATATAATCATAAATATTTCTTATTATGAAAAATTAATTCTCAGTGGAAAATTATTTACCCTTAAAGAAAATGAAAACGGTTATAATAATTTTACAGAATTTATGCGAGATGTTTTTGATGTCTCTTTACAGATATTGAATGAATTTGGAAATAAATAAATTGAATAAATATAAATAATTTAATGACTATATTATATTGATAATACTGAAATTGATTAATTAATCTCATAATAATTTCTGAAGCAATACCATATATGGATTATGTTACCATGAAATCTCTAGCAAAATATGGTTAGATCACCATCTTCTAGTTTAAATATAACCAGGCATGATTGTGCTACTGCTACTAAAGTAAATCGTTACAATTTCAACAATAACCAAACATAAAATTAGCTAAGATGAGTTAAAATGAGAATGGTGAAAATGACTGTAAAGTGATTAAATCTTGACATCGCAATTTCTAATGAATCGTTTTAGTAACTTTGCGTCAGTAAACTGACAACTGTATAATACCAACAAAGTTATTAGTTACTGATGATGATGGTTGATAAAGCTTCTGATAATGATCATCATCATCATCAACAACATCTTCACATTAAAACCGCATATGTGCATAGAACGGCACTACGATGTTAAATGATCGCTTCTGTTTTACACAAAACACAAAGTGTATAGAATGGTGCATAATTGCCAGAAGTTACGTGATTTATTGGTAAGATATATTTCACCTAATCGACAAATGCAACATGCAATGATTCTACCTAAAGATGTATATCCACTTGTCCTCTATGATAAATGATGAACATTATCCTTCACCATCTTAAAAAAAAACTCTATTTGAATAAAAAGTGTTTTTACTTTTATTTTATTTCATTTCACACTCGTAAATATAATGAATATATGATGTGTCAAGCATATTAGACTATTATATAATATATAATATACAACTACCTCAATATAAGCTTATGTAAATTAAATAGCATATATAAAAATAGATATCCTTTTTAAAATATAACATTTTAATTTTCTATGTCATGCTGTGAACTTTTAACATTATCTTGCTGTGAAATCTGCAACTATATACAGATTTTGTTATGGAAACAAAAATTCAATGTAGGATAAAAACTTGACATTTTTATAAACTCTATATTTAGTGAGTATCCCGCATAACTGGGTGAAATAACAAAACATAATTTAAATTTGGCATGAATTTAATGAAAATCAGGTATTTTTTTTCAATATATACTAGAATTTGTATTATAAATATAATAAGCTTCATTGTATTCCAATGTATTTAATAAAATATTAATGAGGGTATTAATTCATTGAATTACACAATTATATAGATATGGGATGCCATGACCTAGGCTTGACATTATCACATTGTTAAATACTGATAAATATTGTAATCATATAAACATTTTTTTAGTAATTAATTGAATCATAAATCAAAATGGAAAACATGTAGTTTAGTGTGTATTGAAAATAATGACAAATTTTAGGTAAAAGTAGTAACTAAATAGCAGATAAGGCATTCCGTACCAGTTTCGGTTCTTATGAGTCTACACAAGATTATGAATAATGTGCACAACGGAAATCCAAATGGTGCATTAAAGTGACGGCAGAATATCGGTAATTAAACAAATGACAGCAAACGTATACTACCACAAAACCCTAACGTAGTAGATACTTTAAAAGCCACTTTAGTAATATAAAACTCAATTTCAGGAAATTGGATAAAGGACTGTCTATATTTGGTTATTGACATACCGAGTATTGTAATGCAGTTTACATTGATATTCAATAATTATTGAAGTTGTTGTCAACAAAATATAATTATTTATCATTTCATAAAAAATACAACCACAGTTAGTAATGCTTACAGAAAGCCGAATACATTAAAGTAGCATATACTCAGGTGACAAATGGAATGACTGACTTTTAGCAAGGTTACTCAATACATCTATACTTCCATTGCGGTATTATCAGTAAGTCAATTACGATATTAGATTGGCGTATGATAGTGGCTGAAAAGATGGGGTTAATGTTGCACTTAGCGACTGGCTAAAAAAACATCACAGCAACAAAATTGGAAATTTATGCATTTTCCATTTGACAAATTTCACTCTAAACACGCAAATCGATTAGTTAAAATTCGATTTTAGTAATTGTGTAAACTTAAAGGTAATGCAAATCAATAAATATACAAATATTAAATTAAAAACGAATATATTTCGGCAAAATCAATACAAATGATAATGAGATGGTTTGGTATACAAACGTAGAATCCCAATTGTTTTTATTGTACACATAGCATCTATTCGATAATGCACTTTTGCAGTTCCATCAACACGGATTATTGATAAGACCCGAAATTTACCCAAATAGACTATTTATGTATAATAGCAAGACTTTACATAGACCAATATTATATATTTGAAGGGAAAATTCAAAGAATTTATGTCATAGTGGAATATTTGCCATATATTTCAATGCGTGCACAAAACGCGTGTGAACCTACATATGACATATTTTAAACCATTTCGATTAAATATACCGCTATTTATATCACCTAACTAAAACTGATGATAATCAAGTAGATGATACCACGACATATTTTTATTAATGTACGAACAACTATTGGAGTGTGTCGGTATTGAAGGATAATTCTTGAAAATAATAATAAACCATTTAATTGGATTATCTGAATTAATTATCGTGACTCGATTATCACATGAAAAATATGGAATTCGATTAGCCACTGATATCGCAATATATGTATTTGAATGGATTCAATGGGAGTAGTAGGTTCGACAAAAAATAATGTGACTGAGAACTCTCATTGAAGAGGAGCTGGTGTGCCATTGCTTAGAAGTGCTGGATTGATGAATGGGTATAAGTCAGATTTTTGGAAGAAAACAAAAATCGGTGTGAGTTAAAGAAGAAATTCGAGAACTTAGACGTTTTTTTTTATACAGCATAACAATTGAAAACTATACATATTGAAGATATTCAGGACATTTTAGATTCCCTAAAATATATAAAATTTTAAATAATTTATACATTTTATGTAAATTATTTTAAATATATAAAGAAGGGTTGGTATTAAAATTATATACACTCGGCCATATAATCAAAATGGAAATAATTTTCACCTTAAATTTAAGTCTAAAACACCAAAAGCATTTCATTTTGTATACTTGTAAATCTATTTATCTATCTTTAAAATGTGTCTTCAGGACTACGTAAATGACAAAATGTAGGTGGTTATGGTTTTGTTCCATTTACTTTAAATATTTATCAATGTTTTCAATGCATATAATATATATACATTTGTACTTGTATAATAATATTATACAATATAAATATGCATCAATGGATTAAAATAATTACACAGAATATTTTTGAAAGTATAAATAATTTAAATGGTAATGACTCCTTTTATATAATTGGTTTTTTTTTCTTTCCTTTATAATAGCAAAGGTTAATTTAACTTGAATGTTTGTCTCAATGTACCCTTATAGTAATACATTAAAGTAAGTTAGTAAATAAGTACATATTTATACATACGGGTAGATACAAAAGAAAATTCTATTTTCCACATTTAATAAAAAATTTCTTTTTTTTTTCTTTGTTTATGTTTATTTCTGTTTCCTTCTCCGTAAAAGGAAAATAGTGCTAAAATAAGCTTCCGATAAAACTAAAATTTTATTCCCCAAAAAAAAAATTTGTCTCTCAACAAATTCTTTAGTAACATAAATAGAATGTAACCCTTAACGTCATATAGAAAAAAGAGAAAATAAAATTACCCCTAAATTAAAACAGAAATTTTCTCCAATAGAATATTCTCTATATTTTGGAGTGAAAACTTTGGATGGCATATGGAGAAAACTCCTCATAATACAAAGTGTTGAAAAAAAAAAGAAAAACAACCACTAAATGAAAATATTTTGAATGTGCCACCAACAGTTCTTTTTCAAAAGTCATACAAAATGGATAATATATCGGGTTTTTGATTTATTGGCAAAAAAAACGTGACCATCGAAAGGGATGATTTTTTTCTGACGAAAAAAAAAATTAATAAAATGCGAACGATTTGTTTGAATAATTAAAAAATTTGTATTTTTTTTTTATTTTTTTTGGTGAGTGATGTGGGATGAAAAAAAAATACTGCATTTGAATTAATTTAATTTTAATTAGCAAAAAAAATTAAAATTTATAATTTATTTAAGTTTCTTATTATAAGAAAAATATAATATGAAACAGTAATATTTAATTTTTTTTTTAAAAAAAAAAAGTGTTTCAATAAAAGTTTAAAATTTGTTAAAACATTTTGAAATAATAAATAGAAATGTTGAAAAAAAAAAATTTAAAAAAATCAT
>JANSTX010022950.1:0-15646 GCA_027564355.1 Penthetria funebris
TTTAATTTTCGAACACATTCCCACCTAAAAACAGTTTAAATCAAATCACAAAAAGAATTAACATAAATTTTATCAATTAATTACTTGATTCATTAATGGTGGATGTTCTTCACAAAATTCAATTAAAATAATTTCACCATCTCGTCCTGTTAAATCTTCTGGATTACGCATAAAAAATACATCACCACCACCTGATGCAATTCTTTCAAGTTCTCTTTGCTATAATAAAAATTATGGCAATAAATTAAAATAAAAATTATTTCCATTTCATAAAAATTGAAAATATACTTTAGCTTTCTTATTTATATGTTTTAATAATGGTAACACTCCATGTGGTCCATTACCAGATAATGCTCCATGTGAATATTTTTTCATAGCCGGCCGATGAAAACCTCTTAATTTCATAGGTCCCATATGTGTGGGAATAAATGGTGCTCGTAGTTCAACAACCGGAGTTGAATGTTGTATAAGATTTCCACCTCCTACCTTCAAACGTAAAGTACTTTCTGATGATTTTGCCATGTAGAAACTTTATCGAAAAATAAAATAATATAGATAAATAAATGCAAATAGAAATGAACAAACTTACAGATCATTTGAAATATTAAATGGATCTCTATCGGGACTCTTTGGTGGTGGTGGTGGTGTATCCTCAGCCAATACATTAATTACACCAGCCTTTCCAAGTAAAATTTTCGATTTTTTAACATGTGGATGTGGAATTTTTACCTTAGGCGGAGGTCTAGTATTTTTAGTAACTTTTGATGGATCAATATCATCCGGAATACCTAATATTATATTCTCATCATTTGGATCCAATGTTAATACTTTTGGTCTTGGAATTTTCACCATTGATTCAGCATCCCAAATAACTTCATCTTCCCATTTACTATACACTAATTCTTCATTTTCAACAGGAAAAATACTGTACCATGTGTCATCGGTTTCCTCTTGTTTTTGTAAAATCAATTGTGCTTTTGACATTTTATTGGATAATGGTGGATTTGGTAATGGTAATTTTGATCCGGTCATTAATGGTGTATTCGAACCTTTACCCGGTTGACTAAATGCACCGGCAGTACGTGAACCAGACGATGGCAACCAACCGGCTGCATTCGTTTTCGAATTCAATTTTTGCATAACTTTATGTTTAATATCATTTCCATCCCAGACGACATCATCTTCCCAATGTAATTGTGATACCATTAAATAAGCATCATCTGGTATTGGTTCACCCTTAATAATAACTTCTTCCTCACATTTATCTTTCATTTTAAAACCATAATTAAAACCATCACCAGATTCCGGTACCTCAAGCATATCATACCAAACTTGTGCTGGACCAAATCGCCAATCAGCAACTTTTGGTTTATTATCACCCGATTCATTACTATCGGGAGTTTTTTCTTTTGCATCATCGGTTATTTCTCGAAGAAGTTTATTTTCATCATCGGATGCAATTAATTCGGTCGGTGGATTCGGACCAAATGTTAAACCAAATCCCTTAAATTTTCGATCAAGTTTTTCATCAGTATCACTAGTTGAATCAGAACCGTCACGATGCTAAATAATTTTTTATATTAAAAATAAAACAAATTTATTTACATTTTAAATTAATTAATTAAAATCAATGAATGTTTTACCTTTACATCTCGTGAATGTTTTCGTCTTCTTCGTCTCTTTCTAACACTACGCCATATTTGCGGTAAACTAGATGGTTTGCCTGGTCCAAATAAACGTGAAAATCTTAAAACCTTATCAGGACGAAAATCTGGGAATAATTCTCTTACATCAACATTTGCGTATTTCGATGGCAACATTGCTGCCAAAGGTGTTTCCAATTTCTTTTCCGGTTGTTTTTCACATTTTATATCATCATTTTGTTCTACTTTCACAGAATCTTGACTAATTTTTTAACGACGAAAAGAAACAGTCAAATAAAATCATTTTCAGACATTAAGAAATAGAAAAAATACCTAATTTGCGACTTTAATGGTATACTTGGTGGTGGCATTAGTTCCTTATCATTTGATTGAAATTGGTTATCTAATAATGAACAATTTTAATGATAAAATTATTGAATTTTTAATAAATAAAATTAATGTTAAAAAGTTATTTAGGCAAATATTTATTATAAATATTTATGAAATAAAATGTTTAGGAAAAGGTTAGTGGAAATTTTTTTAATGGTATTAAATAACAAACTAAAAAAATGTAATACTAAATGATTACCATCAACATTTTCAATATTATTCTGAGGTGTTTTAGGTTGATTCAAAACCTGTAATGATTTATCAGCTGTAACCTTATTTATTGGAATTGCATCTTCAATATCATCATAATCTTCTCCAGGCTGTTCATTAGGTGGTTTACCCTATTATATTAATTTATTAGAATTGAGAAATAATGTCTTGTATCATAAATTCATTACTTGTAACGCTATTTGCACATCTTCTGCCAATTCATTTATATCTGAAAAATCTATTGCCGTATCAGATTTTTTATCATAATCCTCATCATCATCACAATCATTATCAGATTCATCTGCTTTACTATTTTTATTTGAATTCTCATTGCCATCACCATTTTCTGAAGACGCACCTGATACGTTTTCATTTCTAATTACCTCATTTAATAGTGAATTTAAACCTAATCTATGAAGAAATAAATTCAGAACACAATACAGTTATTCTAATGAATTTGCAAATAAAATAATACGATGTATTTTATTTGTTTTTGGTCATATAGGTTTCATAGTCACAGTATACACACTGCATAAATTAACATTTGTTTTTATACAAAAATGCTTATTATTATTGTTAATCATAGCTACAGACAATTATAAAAAATCTTCGTAGTACATAAGAGCCAATGTTAAATTATGGACATTTACAATTTGACTTCTTATTTTTGTACAACTATCTGATATCTGATAAAAACTGCCAGGACAACACACAATAGGAGTCAATGAACTTAAATTAGCAAATCGATCAACAAGCGACTTGTGTGATGGTATTTTATATACAAATTGCTTATAAATTACAATTTAATATTAAAAATTTACAAATAATAATAATAATAATAAACTAATTACCGGGCCAAAGAAGATAAATGCTTTTTAGATTCACTGTCAAAGACATCGTCTACAAGTCTTCCATCCGAATCAATATTTCCAAAAAGAAATCCAGTTAAATAATTAACGTCATTTTCATTTTCGTTCTCATTCTCATTTTCATTATCATTATCATTATCATTTTCATTATCACTATAATCCATAATTTAGGATTTTTAATTTTCACAACAATACATATTTTTTTTTATTTAAAGACACCTTGGTTTGACACCTTTCAATTGACATATAGTACTACAAACATTTTATTTAATTCAATACAAGTACCAGATTATAGAAAACGTTCAGATTGTTTTAATTTAATCCAAAATTTTCGATGACATAAATACATAGAATAAATTCAATATTTTTTTAATGAAAATTTTAATAGTTAAATATATTATATTAAAAATAATAATAAATTATGTATACGAATATTAAATGATTAATGCATTTATTATATAACATTAATTATTCACTGTGTATCGGATATATTCGTTTAATTGGCAACTTAATCTGCATATCTTGTCTCAAAATTTGACTTTAAAAATTTTTTAATTGTTGACTGTTAATGAAAGCAAAGTGAGTGATATTAAACTTAATCACAAAACGATATATGAAAACATAAACTAATAAAATAAGTAACAAAACTGATTTAAATATTAACATTATTGTTGTCGGTGAGCCTAAAAAACGAGCCTGGACGTCAATGAAACTCTATTAGCTGCGCCCTTTTACGTATCAATAATAAATCCACTGAACACTAAGCAAAAATATGGACAAAATGATAACAAAACGTTAGCGATCATCAATAATTCTCATCAATATATATATATTTGTAACTTCGAGAAATTACACAATTAAATATGGGCTTTTACTACTTAGATCAATATCATATTCTCTTACCAATTATGTAATTCCTTCACAATTCCTGAACTTACAGATATATTATTGAAATTCACTAATATGATATTATACTGAGTTTAGTCTTAACTTACACGACTTATATTAGCATAAAATTATATATAGTAATCATAAATTTATGGATTATTGTTGTTAGCTGATCATATGAAAACACTGTATGTATATTATTTCTGCTTAAAATTAGCTGTTACTATATAATCTAAACAGTATCGATTTTCTGTCGTCTTAAACTGGGTAGCTACGATTAATTCAGGCATGACTTGTAGAACAGTTTCTTTCTTTCCTGAACTCAGTTTGTAATATATGTAATTATAGGGAATATATGTATATATACATTATACATATTTGTACATCTGACATAATGCAAAGAACGAAGATTTGGAGAAATTTGTTAACATTTTCAGTCAATGCCATCATATTTTCATTCCTAACTTTTCTATATCCATTTATGGAGAATACCAAAATTATTATATTATTAACATGTTTGTATTGTATACATTCTCTACGTAAACTTGGTTTGAGGGACACATGTAACCTACCAGCCTACATCGATAAATGTAATTTAATTCATTTAGAAATCGCATAGGACAAATTATGGGGTACGATAATGAACTAATAAACAATATAATGTGTAAAATTAAAATAACAATTCAAAATCTTAGAAAAAATTGATCAAATGTATTTAGATATCATAAACTTCATGAGAATTTACAATTATTTTTAATTGTTATCAGTACAAATATATATTAAATATGAATACAAAATTTTGTAATATTAGAATTAAATTAAATTAAAAAAGTGATCGACATTCCATCATAGCTAATGCACAATAATGAGTAAATTGAACTCCTTGTAATAGTATCTATAAAAAGAAACCAAAAAATTAAATAAAAAATGGATTAAAAAAAAAAATGCTATTTTTATGGATAATAATTAAAGAATACTTACGTCAGTTAGTCCCTAAAATAAAAAAAAAATTAGAAATTAATGCGATTTAAATAAAGCCAATTAACTCATAAAAAAAATAAAATTAATATTCAACATATATATATATACTTACACTTAATCCTGGAAAACAAACAGTTAGTGGATAAATTAAAAACAAACCAACAAAAAAAAAAAAAAAAAAAAAAAAAAAAAAAAAAAAAAAAAAAAAAAAACAAAAAAAAAAAAAAAAAAGTATTTTCAATACAAAAAAAAAAAAAAAAAAAAAAAACAAATTAAATAAGTATTTTCATATTTAAGATGTCAATTGGGAAATGTGTACACGACGGAATAAGAAAAATAAATTATTATAATAGACCATATGCACACGTATGAAATTCGAATAGTATATTGGCGATACCTACTAACTGATAATAAGAAACCTGTTCAATATTCCATCCAGTAGTGGATGGAACTGAAATTCTAAACGTATATTTGCTGGACAACATCGCATCTATATATATATATATATATATATATATAGTAGATCCACTAACGAATTATTCAATATATTTGAGCGGAAACTAATGTGATATAGAGTACCTTACGTATATTGAGCACAATAAACACGGTTCTTGCAAAAATTTGATAGAATTACTTTAGTTTTGTAGTAATCAGGCTATTATCAAATAACAAACATTATGTCTTAGTATACATTTATATTGAAGATCATACTCAAACACAGTACACGGTCTCCTACAACAGTTTGACAATATGAATATAATTTGATCCCAGTCGATTAAGGTATGACAACGACCACCGATTCGTATTCAAAGACATTTATTTGGATTGATTATATATAATTAAAAAATAGGTTGAAATAAAAATATCGGTAACCGAACCCAGCTCACCTCTGCATGAAATGCACACAAGCATTAAATACTATGCGATATTGATGACCGTATATTGAGTGCGTGGACAATGGTTTATTGACGCCGCCAAATGCTTCAATGCAGAGTAAAGGTTGATATTATGACTATGCATATGCATACCTAATATGTAGATCCACACAGTTAAAATAGTGTTAGTCGTACTATTGACTCTTTGATCAGATTATACGAAATGGGAACCGTATACACTTATACTTTAAATACACAAACAACTATATATATGCATCATACAAAATATTATTGGGATTGTTATTGAATTATTAGCAGATATAGGTCCAAAAAACTGTACAACTAATATACAACTTAAAATAAAGTAATTTGTAATATGCGCGCCATAATTTTATGGCAAATAAACATTCTGAATAAAAAATAATTGGAATATTATCTTTATTTATATACTGATAATAAAACAATTTGTGGGTGATATACATATATACATATATCATATACAATCCATTTCTAGAAGACTTTTCATGGTGTATATTATGTTCCTTTAAGCATAAATTACTCGTGTCTTTTATTTAAAATACTAGACAAATATTTATTAGATTAAAAAGATAATATTTTGAACATGCAACAAATTTGGAAATATGAAATTTAGCGATAAAAACGTCTTAGCTATCTAAAATAGAAATGTATAATTCTGTTTTATAAAATCGCTGATTAAAATTAAAGCGTTTTGTTTATGTAAAACAGATTCAAAATCTTAAGTTTTTCGTTGTTCCTGAATCTATTCCAAGTCAAATAGAATATTACGTATCAGTGGAAAAAATTTGCTAAGAACTTTATACATATATTCATTATTCATAATCATATGCATTCATAAAATTCATATAAATTATGAATATATTTTTTTTTAATAAATACGTAGTCAATTTGAAAGAAACTATACTTGCTTTACATTTATGCTGGATTGTCCTACATTTCATAGTATTTATTTTTGTATGCATTCACTTCGGCAATTGAAAAAGAATAAAAATGCGTGCATGGAGAAAAGAAATCAAACATTGAAAAGTTTGGAACTCGATTTTCATCGGACGTTGACCTTACAGGTAAAGATACACATATAGTATTTATTAAATAACATAACAATAAGATGCTGCTAATTTTCTACGGTCTCGTCGGATGAAGTATAGAAGATGAAGAATGAATAAACGAGTGCTTAAAAATAGAACAGTAAACATGAACTAAATATCGAATGCACGTGTTGCATACATATATTGTTTAGTTTATATATAAATGTTATATGACAAAAGTTGTGTAAAACAACAATCATACAATAATGTATGTATACATAAATATGTTATATAAAAAATATATATAAACACCTATCAACTACAAATATGATTGTTATTCTTCTTGAATTAATGTTACACCCACTTCCAAAAATTTTTTTTTCTTTTTATATTTAAATATGTTTTCCATTATAATATGCGAGTATAGTCATATTCTATACATTATATAATCATTTTATTAATAGATTTTAATACAAGCAAATAATAAAAAAGATATAATTTATTATCAATAGCGGAGTAGTCTGTCCCTATGCATTACTCGTGTACATACTTAAATTTCGAAAATTAAAATATATATAGGCACAAAAAACCGTTTAAATCTTGAAATATGTGTATCTATTATACAAGCTACATAAAAATAAAAAAGATCAATGTGAATTTTAATTGACCTATTCAGATGCACAGATTATATAAAACCAAAAACATTAAGTATCGTTCATATTTGGAAATAGGTGTGTTACATTCCACACACAAAAACGTTAACTCATATTATGCTATCTTATTAAACTCTATATAATACTTGATATATGTGAAAAAAATAAATTTCAGTAGAACATTTGTATTGTAATAAAAAGAAAATAAAAACTCACTTTATTCTTTTAAATTCTTATATACAATAAATAAAAATTTATAAAATATAAATTGCAAAATGATTATTTTATTTAATTTACTCAAAAAATTAATTTTATCAAAACACACTAACTGAATGACTGATGACGACTGACGAGTATTTTTTTCTATATTATGCATTTGTCTAAACATATAATATATCTTGACTTATTTTTGGAAAATGTTGTCCTGAGTACGGTGAATTAAAAACAAAAAAAAATAATAATAAAGATAATGTGGTTCTTATTAAAATATACATATACATATTTATATATTATATGCTAATCAACAATATATATACGGGTTTTTATCAAGGTAAACTAAAACTACGTATGAATAGTATTTTTCCTGCTGATTAGATACGATCTTAATACCTCATACTGGCAAAGTATCAGTGTTTTAAAAAGTATTTTAATATAAAAATATAAAAGCGTATATCATTATATGATTTTCCAATTTACTAATTGCACTTTTACAAAAGTTATATTAAAAAAATATGAAAACGAATATGTAAAAAAAAAATAAAAACAGTATGTAGTAAAAATAATATGAATACAAAAAGGTTAAAAAAAATATGATTATAAAATATTTATGAAATATAAAAAAAAACAGTATTTTCAATTGTAATTATAGTTAAAACCTAATTCAAAAATATCAATGTTATACATTATTCTATTTTACTCAACATTGTTGGTAGAAGACGATATATTATCAATTTGTAATTTATTTGTAAATAATGATTGCCATTCATTATTATAAATACTTTTTTTATTTGCTAAATCCCATAATTCATCTTCAATGTCTGCATCACTTTTATCAATTGTACTTACTTCAAATGGATGCAACGTTGATGTATGAAATCCTCGAATAAATGAATTTGATATATCCTGTTCAATGTGTAATTTTAGATCAATTATATTTTTAATAATGTTATATTTGAGACTGAAACAAAAATATAAGATTTTCCCAATCAAAATTAAATCAAATTTAATTGAATAATTAAAATGTTTACTTTGTTTTAAATATGATAAATGTATCTGTTTTTGATAATTCACCTTCCTTATTCCCTTGTTTTATTGCCAATTTTTGATTTTGTTTTTTAATGCTTTTAATTTTTTGTTTAAGTTCCATCTAAAAAGAAATAATTTTTTATTATTATTTTTTTTTTCTTTTAATTTTTCTTTTAATTTTTCTTTATAAATATTACTTACAATTTGATTGTGTCTGGTTGATTTAATTTTTTTCAAATTTTCTATTTCTAATTGTTCATCTTCCATCGCTTTATTAATTTCATTTAAAATTTCACAGTTTTTCTTATATTTTTGACAATGCATTTCTAAAAGTAAATTAATTTTGTATTTGCCATTTATCGTAATCTTCATAAACTATATATTATGCAATATATTTCTGGTGCAATTACAGGACCATGGACTATGTTATTTACAGATGACATAGTTTAAATAAATGAGAACCGAATTGAACTGGAAACCAAAATAAATCTAAATTTTTGGTATTGGAGGTCAACGGACTAAACACTAAAACAGACTACATATGTTTTCCATTTTATGGTATTTTCATCGACTAAACAACAAAATACGATCATATTGAACGACTTCCAGTCGGATCATTTATCACAAAATTCGGTGACTACGCATCAGTCACACTAAAACAGAGTACATATGTTTTTTCCATTTAATGGTATTTCCATCGACTACTCAACAAAATACGATCATATTGAATGGTCTTCCATGTTGGATCATTTATCACAAAAAGCGCTAAAATTGATGATGATATTCAACAGCGAATCAAGTGCTGTTGAATCAAGTGGGGACATCAGTATCTGGAGCACCAAAGATAAAGGGGAAGCTGTATGAAACTGTTGATCGGCCAGCAATGACTTACGATTCTGAACGTTGGGCTGTTCAGAGAGAGAGATCATATACAGAAACTGAACACAACCGAGATGCGAATGTTAAGATGGTCATCCAGTGTAAACTTAAAGGACATAATTAAGAAAATCTGCTGCGTTCGTGGCAGTTTAAAAATTACACGCATCACCAATATAATCACTTAAAGTAGATTAACATGGTTCGGTCACACGTAATGCGAAGATCGGAAACTTACAGAGTAAAATTGGTTGTAAAAGAATCAATTAACTATTGACAAAGGATTGTTAATAGATAGATGGTTACCCTAAAATACACATTTCGCTTACAATATTATCATCATTTAACTCAGAATTTTTAAGTTGTGTAGAAATTGAGAAGAATATGTTATTTTCTATTTAGAATATAGCATCATTACAATTGTCATATCAAATTAACTAGAATTTAATTGAAACTAATAAAAATAAAGTGCATGTTGCTGTATTTGTCAACATGATTAATAAATAGCACAAAGAAATTGGCATATTGACAATGTTTCTGCATTACTTAAATAAATCATTCCATATATCGATTAGTTGCAGTTGAATTACATGAAATAATGAAAGGAATAGTAATAATATCGTAATACTAAAGAACTGTAACAAATAGTGCTCCAAAATACATACAGTGAAATTCATGTTTAGTTGAGGTTCATATTCATATATATATCCTTACCATATTTTAAAAGACTGGAATTATAGCTTTTTGCCATTAATGCTGCTTTACCAACTAATTCGACATCTTTAATTACAATTGACTGTATTCGTTGTTCAATATCTTTTAAATTCATTTTTATTATATATAAAAATTTGTTAAAACACAACAAACAAATTTGAAATTAATTTCTGTTTACATGCCAAAAATCAAAGCTGACAATCTTTCAATAAAAAAAAAAATAGTATAAATAGGGGCACGTTCATTTTATTTTTATTGTATTTCACAATTTACTATAGTAAAAATAAAGTAAAATTGTCAGTTAACTGAATGAAGTCATGTTTACTATAGTTTACTTTACCTATATGTATTATTATTTTGATTTAAATACTGTTCACCAAAAATAACTGGCTTAATTTTCAATTTATTAAAAATCAAAAACAATTTATTATTTTTATTATTTTTGAAATTTAAATAACATCAAGTACATTTTAATTTGTGTGATTGACCAATGACAAGTACTTCATTTGGCATTATGCGTGAATGATGTTTGACATTTTCTTGTTTATAAATTTTTTACACATATAAAAAAAAACGAAAATATCATCCCTTTTTTTTTGTTCCATCATTTTATTAATTTAATCTATGAAAATGGATAATAAATTTGAAATATTTAAGATAAACAGTAATTTAGAGTATAGTTTAAAAAGTTTATGAATATTATTAATTGTATTTAGTATGGAGTACATTTATTGATGGATTCAACTAAATATGTAATTTACTATGGGAGAACTAATATGGCTAGTGCAAAGAAAACATGTTTCATATTTCGATTTAATTTAACTGTAACTTATATCCTGAAAACCTATACCCACAATAGTGAAGTGATTTAGAATTTATTTGAACAATTAATAATCAAATACTAGTTGAATTTCATCATGAAATGGTATTTTAAATTACTTGCAAATCGTCCGTATTTGGTTTTGATTGCTATTAGTGTATTTTCTTTGGCTTGTATTATTGTATCCATAAATTATCATAAATTACCAGATTTTTCAGATCCAACAATGGTTTGTCATATACTTAGGTTTTACTGTTTTCATCGTTCTTCATATAATTAAATTTCGATATTTTTTCAGGGATTTGAAGCAAGAGGCACAATTTTAAGTCAGAGACGAAATAGTTGGAAAAATTTAATAGATGAAACTAAATCATCTTCTGGTCAATTATTTGCTGATCCAACAATTCAACAGTATTATCAGAATGACAATAAAAATGTAAATAATTTTTTTAATTTGAATAATTTTCTATAATTTATTTATGTATAATAATTTCTTTACATGATGGCGTATGATTTATCTCAGGTTACCCAACTCGTATTTATTTCAATGTCGACTAATTAATAAACATATCTCACAAATGAAACTATGTAGCTGAGAATTTATACACTTAATTATTCAAATGTTAAACTCAACTACTATAATCAAGCCTGTGATTTTCATCTGGAAAGTTCTCATTTATAATTGTTAAAGCTAACATTAAATGTTACATGCATGTTGGAAACGATAACACAATAGTGCCACCCTATGCTCATGTATATAATGTACACGTTATGTTTTCTTCCCTTCATTTCAATATTAAGAGAAATTTATATAGATTTTTCAATTTTAATTGATAACATATAGATCGAGATAAGTTAAGCATTAAAGTTTTATTTATTTATTAAAAAACAGTCAAGCTTTCATTTAACCGTACAATCTATTGTATAAACTTCAAATCAATTTTTAAATAGTTGGAGAAAAGGTATGAGGATCAAAAATTTGCATATAACAATTGCTTGAGTCGGTCTGAGCTTAGAACAAGAAGTGATATATAATTTTCTCTCACAATTATCGTAGAGTAGTCTATAGTTCAATGATAGTATGATAGTAATTCATTCTTTTTATTCTTCTTATTTCTTGTCTTATTACTTATTTAGAGTCGATCACCCTCCTATTTCTCAATCTAAGTTTCTGTCATATTAATTTATTACTATTAAAAATATCCTTTTATTTTCAGTTTAAAAAACATCATTTAAAATTTAATAAACATAGAAAAAATAAAACGAAGTTCAATAAAAAACTTAAACTATTGAAAAGTGCACAAAATAAAACTTTACTTGTCAATGTCCTGAATGAATATGATGATAATGATGACAATACTAATAGTAGTAATAGACATATACATTGGGATTATGGAAGAAATTTATCATTTCCTGAAAATATGGAAATGAAAAAGAAACAACAACAATTAAAAATACATAAATGGAAATTGCTTCGTGAATTAAATCCATCAAATAATAATTATACAAATATGAATAGTTTTTTCTGTGATTCAGCACCAAGTATACACATTTATATATAAACAAGCTTATAAAATATGTTAAAACATTTTAATTTTTACAGGAATGGAATATGCTCATTTTGTAATTGAAAGAGTAAATTTCAATTTAAATGAATCATTATTTGAAATAAATGCATTATTATCAATGTGTAAATTAGAACAATCACTTGGCAAATCTATTTATTATCGGGAATTATGTGAAACACAACCAAATTCAAAACATTGTTGTCGCATATGGTCTTTATCTAATTACATAGCATTATTGTCAAATAAATCATCCTGTTTTGATATTGATGTAAAACATATTAATTAGAAATATGGAAACTAAGTGTCTATAGAAATTAACTTATTTTTATTTATTTTAGGAAGATGATGTAATGAATGTAAAAGTATTACTGATTGATTGTTATGAATATTATCAAAATTTAAAATTAAGTAATGATTGTACATATTCAAAGTGTCAGGCACCATTAGAATGTCAACAATATGATGCTATATATCATATAATACATTATTTAGTTGATGTGGATTTTTTAAAATTAAATGTAAGTATTAATATAGAAATTGACACATTATTTTATTCATTCATTATGTTCGATATAACGAATATTATTTTATTAACATATATTTTCTTTTATCAAATAATATTTTATTTATAAAATCACGTCATTATTACAATTATTTGTTGTGCCCTTAGGTAAGTGAGAATCATTTAAGTTCTGCTATGTTTTTTACACCAATAGCAAAGGGAATTATGGCTTTACAACTTTATCATAATATGAATAAAAAGTAAATTTTATCTAACAATAACTTATTATTTGATTATATTAAACTTATTATTTGATTATATTTTAGAATACATTCTGATGACATTGTTGGAATTGTTGCAATGGATATGGGTTTAAAAAATGCTTTATTTGATGAATATGTTATATACGATTGTTGGCTTGTTGGATTGGGTGCAATATTTGTAATGGCATGCATGTGGATATATACAAAATCTTTATTCATAACAATAATGACACTAATCGCAATCGTATTTTCATTGTGCATATCTTATTTTGTATATACTATTGTTTTTGAAATGCCATTTTTTCCATTTATGAATTTATTAGCTGTTATTGTGCTAGTTGGTAAGTTTTTCAATTATGTACAATTATAACTACATAAAATATATATATATGAATATATTTTTTAGGTATTGGTGCTGATGGTGCATTTATTTTTATTAAAATTTGGAATTGTTCCATAGCCGAACAAATAAAATCATTAGGTCTTCCTATTGCATCTTCATCATCATTTACATCGGACTCATCATTTCATACATTAGCAGGTTGTAATATTATTCATAATACTTATTAATATTATTATCACTACATTGATACCCCTCTTATGAAAATACTTTACCAGACTATTGATTATATAGTTTTGTTGTTTTTTTTTTTCTAATTACTGCAAACATTGTGATTTTTAAAAGTCAGTGATTATCTTGACCTGCATACTATATAATTAATTTATCGTTTGAAAAATTACACGCAATTTTTCAAACTAAAAACTATAATATACTCAATCATAATTGTCCGCGATTTTACGTTTAAATAATTCACAAACTCGAATTTGACTATTCATATTAATATGATTACAAAATTTTCGAGTATTTAGAATTACCTTATAGTAATATTCTGGAGAATTCATTCGAGCAATTGACTGTATTTTATTAGTAATATTACTTATCTTGTAAATATCTATCACAATCATAATTTTTAAATATTGAATTCTGAAGCATGTATTCATATATTTATGTATGAATTTATTATAATAAATCTTGTATCAATTTAAGGTTTAATGGAGATTACATTTAAACATTCTGCATTATCAATGTTTGTAACATCGTTAACAACTGCCGTAGCATTTTTTACATCAGTAATTAGTCCAATTACTTCAATTAGATGTTTTGGGTAATTTTTTTTTTGTGAACTCTTTTATTTATATCATTTATTATGTATTGTATATTCATCATAACGTTTATATATTCTATTTAAAATAGAATTTTTGCTGGTATTGCAGTAATTGCTCATTATTTACTATTAATAACATGGTTACCAGCTTCTGTATCTATGGCTGAACGTTTATCATGTTCATTTAATTGCTGTAAAAGTACAACAAAAATATTTTATACTACATTTAGTCAAATTAGTAATTATTTAGAAGATTTTATTATCTCTACAATTGAAAATCTTCCAAAACTATGGATTTTAATATTAGGTAGTGTTGGAAAAATTTATAAATTATAAATATTTGATGATAAAATAATTTATTATAAATATTTATTTATTTATTTTTATTTTTATAAAATTTCAGGTAGTATGGGTATAATCAGTGGAATTATTGTATTTTATTATCCAAAACTTTCATTACCGGACTCTCAAATATTTACATTACTTAGTTTGGAACATCCTTTCGAAGTATACGATAATAAATATAGCAAAATATTTTGGTTTGAAAAAGTATATACTGTAAGTGTTCAATTATTTTATGATATTGATCAATTAAAAATAAAACACATTTATTTTCTTATCTAAAGGATATTGAAGTATATAAATTACCAATACGTTTTATATGGGGCGTACTACCAATTGATGATGGAAATTATTTAGATCCATTATCAAGAGGTAAATTATATATGGACAATAATTTTAATATTTCGTCACTAGAATCACAAAATTGGCTATTAAATTTTTGCAAAAATTTAAAGAAGACTTCTTTTTGTCAGACGCATTTAGGACAAACAATGTCAACAAATTGTTTCATCGAAAATTTCATTAAAACCATGAAAAGACGGTAAATATATATAATAAATTAATTTTAATACAT
>JANSTX010022961.1:0-15645 GCA_027564355.1 Penthetria funebris
TTTAAAAATTGATAGGATAAAAATAGCAATCATTCTATTTAAGAATAAAAATAGCAATCATTCTATTAAGTTGAATTGCTGCTCAAGTGCTAACTGTACCTCTACGTGGTAATCGTTGGTAATGAAGTTATAAATTACTACCATCAAATTAAACTCTGTAAAATAGTAATCTGAAATTTTAGTGTTGTATAGAGAGTATGGCCAGAATAACTACCATAAAAATAAAATACAAACCTGACAACACATTCAACATTCCTTAAGATTATTTGATTATTATTTTTAGTTTAATCATTATTTCATGCTGTCTAACGACAATAGAAACTATTTCAAAATTCTTGTATAATAAATTAAAATTTTCTAAAATTTCAATTAATATTCTTACATTGTTCTAAATGGTTTTTTTTTTTTGAAAATTTAATTTGAAAAGAATAAATATTATTTTATTTTAGTAATTTTTAATTTAAATATTTTTTATTTTAAAAAGGTAAGATGTGCGTCCATTTGTATATTTGTTTAATTATTAATATTAAATAAGTTATTGAATAATATAGAATGTTTATTTGTCAAAATTATTGATATTAAAATTATGCTATTTTTATATACATATTTGATAATTATAATTATGTTTTTAAAAAAAAAAAACTGACATAGAAATCGTTAATAATAAAAACAAACATTCACACTCACATATCAAAATCTACTAATTATATATCACTCATAAAGTAGTACAATAATTTTTTTTTTTTAAATGTATTTTAAAACACAAATTCCATTCAAATTTTTAATAATTGTTAGCATAATTTAATATATATTTTTAATTTCTTTTAAAATGGCTGCAGTGCTTCATAAATTTTTATTCCTACAGTGTAATGCAATTTAATGATTTATTTATTATTGTGAAACCGATTTAAAATATTGTTTTGCAAAACGAAATAAAATAAATTAAAAATATTACATACATTTTATTAATTAAAAATTATATTAAATTTTTTTATAAAGGAATAAATAATAGCAATATTTTTATCACATTTAAATGTAGTATATTTTATATTTGTATTTGTTTTTTTTTTTCTATTAAAGAAAATATCACAAAATGTTTATGATAATAAATATATGTAGTAAAAACAAAGATAAATTAGTTTTAATTTTAAAAAAAAAATAAATAATAATAAACAATTGATTAGGGTACAGAACCACCGTACATTCTCTGGAAGACTTATATCAATAAACAATTTTAGTTAGAAATTGATAATTTTCAAATATATAATTAATTTTCTTTTTCTTTATAAGTAAATATTTATATTTTATTAAAATTATTTAACAAAAAATAACCTTAATATACTTTAGAAAATTAATTTTTAAAAAGAAATAAAATAAACGTTATTGTTTTTAAAATTATTTTTTATTTAAACGTAATGATTTTATAGTCAAATTTATTTTCTAATTGTATTCAAAAAAATGTATTGTATAGTTTATATTGATTTTGATTTAAGCATTTAGTTTTAAATTTTTTAATTTTACAAATATATGTATTTAGAATTAGAGAGAAGATTAAATAGTGCTTAAATTGTTTTTTTTTTAATATAGACATTATATGATTGTGAAAGATAATAATTTTTTCTTTTATTATTATTGAAAATAATTTTAAAAACAGTTAAAAGCAGTACAATTTAATCTCAATTTTTAGAAGGACAAGAATAGAACAAATTTTTTTGATTTGTTTTTATTTTTAAATATGTTAGTTATAATTTGAATTAGAAGCAAATCAATTTTATTTGTTCAAAAAACAAATTTATTAAATTATAAAATTGTGTTAAGACGGTAAACAAAAAAGTACTACATAATTTTTAAAACTATTTATTTTTATATTTGATCCTGTGAATTTGGTAATTTGTAAAATTTATAAACAAATTCGGATAAACTGTATACTATGCCAGGACCTTTATCCGGTGTCATACAAATAAAATCATCCAAACTGTGGCTATTTGCTAGAATTAATTAATAAAATGGAAATTATTAATTTTAAACAATTTAAATATTATAAACAATAAGGACAAAATTTCGACATATTTATAATAATATAACATCCAGAAAATATGAGCACAGGATATATCAATTATGTTATGTAGTCGAGGTCATAAAATATAGATTTATTGTTTTATAAGAAAATTAAATGCTTATGATAAAATGTAATATCATATGAAATTTTGTGGAGATTGTCGGATTTTGAGACGATGCACACAACTTGCAAATAAAGAAAATGGAAGTGGATACACTGAGTCGCAAATTAAATTGGAAATCGTGAAAAATGTTGATTGCTTGTTGATGCCCTATGGTTCTCGGTGCTATGATATTCGATACTATGATGTTGTCTATGTAAATATTACTTAATTATTACTTTAAAAAATCTACTAGAAATGTTACTGAATCAAAAACTTTAAGAATAAATTATGATACAATTGATGTCTGAGCTATTCAAACATATTTCACGATACAAAGGTTTAAGTCTTTACTGTAAATACAATACTTAAAGAAATTGTTTTCAAATGAATAACTCGACATCTAAAAAAATTTTAAGCTGTATTGTCTGTGAGAATGCATTTGACCTTAAGAATTATGCAAAATGAAATGTATTACCGCTTTTTGAATAAATTTTAATATAATGAAGGACAGCAAGGAAAGTATTCACTTCTGTGTAAGGACATAACGGTTCGTGTCCTTGCTGAAAATTTTGAACCCCCTCTTAAACCGTATTTTTTTCTCAAAAACGAAACTTAATATATACAAAAGCTTTAATATTTTGTCTGTCAGAACAAAATATAATTCATTGAAAGACTTTTGTAGAGAACATATTTGATGTTTTGTAATTTTAAAGTCAATGATTGACAAAGATTGAATCAAGATAATGTATAATCTGTCAACAGCTAAAAAATTGTTTTATATCATTGTAAAAATAAAAATAAAAAATTAATTATATAATTACCATGTGTTTGAATGGGTGAATAAGGTGGTGGTGGTTTTATCCAAGTACCATCTGGTCTTCTCATATGTCTTCTATCTGATGAGAATTCTGATAGATATGTTTCTGCAGGTATTACTCTAAAAAATCTATTTGAAACAAAATAAATTTATGTTCAAAAAATAACAACAGTAACTAAAAAAAAAAAAAAAACACACAAATCCTACCTATGATGTTCGGGTCTAAGTGCTAAATCTGATCTAAATGTCTCAGTAACATATTTGTGAAAGTATGTTGGAAATGGTAATGTCGTATCTAAATCATATATTAAACATCTTTTTGGTGTTGGATTGTGCATAAAAAATACATGATAATCCTAAAAGAGTAAAAAAAAATATAGGAAAAATAAATCAAATATGTGAGTTTTGATATTCTATTATTTATTACAATCCTCAAAAAATATCAATAAAATGACTTATTTCTTCCTTTTACTATTCTCCATAGTATACATGCAACATATGAGAGTATATCAATACTTGTAATACATAAGTCCTCTTTTTTCATAAATATAGTATTTTCTATATTCTTCCTTTAGATTTTCCCTTTTATTTATCTTCCCTTAAAGAAGTAGAGATATTATACACTTGTATATTTTAATATAAGGGTATAAGATAGACACGGTATTAACATCAAACGCATAATATTTTTTTTTTCCTTTGCTTACTCTACAATGCCAAAAAATGGGCAAATAAAAAGAAAACAAAAAATGGAAAAGGAAACTTTCCCACGAGAATCAAGACGAGTGAGTTAGAATTTAAAGTATTTTCAATATAATATTGAAAATGGCATGAGAAAATTTGGAACGAAATATTATATGACTTTTCATTAATAGTAAAGTGATCCAAGATGACATGTCTTTCTTAAATTATAAATGAAAAGAAATCCAATTAAGTATTATATAGGTTTTTTCTCTTGGTGTATTCAGTGAATGTCACGAACAGGCTATATAGTTTCAAGATCTTTAAGCGCAACAATACAATGATTTGATTGTATTCATATAAGATATGTTCTAATGGGCACCATTATTTTTCAGTATTATCTCAATAGGACTAACACTTGCCGCCGTGCTAAATATCTCCATTGACACAGTTTTCTGTTGCTTATTGTATAATTGGATTATTGAGTTCAATATAACCTGTTAACCAATCGTCGGTAGTTTCGTCCTTGAAACACAAATTCTTTGGTGACTACTTGCGTACAATAAAATATAAACATGACCGTCTCTATACGTGCCTAAAAAAATATCATCGACAAATGCAAGATCATAAAGATGATTCGTTAAACTCCATTTAAAGCCATGTGTATCAATTGTTCATGTTTTTGTAATTCAAGATGAATGGGAACAAGCTATGGATTAACAACTCAACGTAAATCAAAAATATCACCGGTAAGGTTTCTACGATGAAAGATCCTGTACTGTGAATGCATATAGCTTAATATTCGATAAATTTTTTGCACTTATGATTCTTAACGCATTTATCTGATATACGAACGATATGTTAGTCTGAAACCGTGTAGCTTCTTCTTTATACACATACTTGCTTCCAATGTTGTGCTGAAACTATTCTCTGTAGCTATTATAATTGCCATGTTGATTTACTTTCTGTCTTATAAAAATTTATGGTAGTTTTTTACCAATAAGTTCTTTCATCAATTTTATGTTTAGCAAACATCGAATTGGCATTGATAATATCTTAGACAATTGCATTTGCAATTGCGACACGTCAATTCCTAATTGATTATCGGTTGTGAAAACCTTGTAGTGGAGTAAAATGAATAGCATAAAGATACAACTTGATTAAGAAGTAGAGTAGGAAAACAGAAAATAACTATTGGCATAATTGAGAGTATCAAAAATATGCCATGACCTATTGTTTCATTTCTAAATGCAAAAGCCTAAAGCACAACTTTTAAAGGTTAAATACGTTTAAAATTATGATGTGAAATTCATTTGTATTCAATGTGTGAAATATGATCAATCAGATTATTGTACAAGTTGTCCCAGAATTCTTGATATATTTTCACATAAAAAATTCTCTTCATTTTCATAGAAGATGACTGTATCAGATATCGTACAAGATGTGTACATTAAATGACACTGATGTATATGCAAAATCTAACCAGTTTTATGCTGATCATGTTCATTTAATGCTCATTGAGATATTTTTTAAGCATTTTTCCATTTTTTTTTTTTTTTTTTTTTTATACAATTAAACTTATCAACTTGAGGTAAATAACTGAATAAATCGATAAAAATTCTATTAGAAAATCATTAGGGGATATCAATGGGATGAAAAGAATACTTCTATTATTACACATTGATGTTAATCTTCAGTTACTTAAACCTTAATCATTTATGGGGAACATTTAAGTACTGAGATATTAATCTCTATAAACCGTTTCAGGTCTGCAATAATATTTCTATTTATTTTATGCGAGCCCAACATGAGTCCATTTTCCTATATGAATGTTTCATTCTTTGAAAATGCCCCTTCTCGTAGTCTATAGTTGTTCGTGATTGGCGTCCAGTTCTTCTGCAATAAAATACTTTCACATTGCTTTTGCTTTCTATTTGGCAAAAATCTTTATCTATTTCCTTATCCAAACTGAACCTAGTCAATTTATTGGGGTAAATTCTTATCAATCCGATACCATGCTCATATATCGATCAACCTGCTACAAATCACCACAAAAACACCTACTCATTTTAGAGTTAACCTATGTATAACTGTATATATAGAATCCTTATATGAAAGATTTATCTGCCCTTTAGCCATTATGTAGAATATTTGATATGTAATTTCATAAAGTCATTTTCAGTCTATGTCACCCCTTTGTACTAACAATCTCAATGTAATAATACAAGTTTTTTAAGCCGTTCTTCAACTTTTAGTCTCCAGTTTAATTTTAAAAAAAATGGCAATGTCACTTCATTCGCTCTAAATTTTTAAGGCTATAAAATATATGACATATATTATTTGAAGAACTTTAAACCATTTGGAATACGGAGGAATATTATACTGAAAATCTCTTTCAGAATAAAGTTATTAATCATAATATATAACTGGTTCTGCGATTATTGTTCTAATTCTATAAAGATCATCAGAAAATATTACATGGTCATGACAAGAAATGATCTGGAGAACCTACATATACTCAAATAGATTTACTCGATAAATAATAAATAAAAACAAGACAAAGGATCCTTCTCTTTGTCCAGGATGTATATGACAGAATTTTTTTGAACAACTTAGATGCGGTATGTGTCAACAGTTCACCTCAATCTTTGACTTACAAATTAAGGGCTATTTATTGTAGATCTTTTAAATATAATTATAAGCGATACATTAAGTACAGTGTATGTGTTTTGAAATAAATAAAAAAAAACAAAAACAAAAAGAAAATAGAAAATGTGAAAGGTTGCACAGTAATTCCACAAGTAATCTATTTCTGTAATCAATTCCATTCCCTAAGGAATTACCCTATCCGAACATTCAATTAAATTTTTATAACTTATTTGTAATTAATTTTGTTCATTCGACTATTTGAAATGGTTTACAACATGGGGTTAATCAATTTAAGTTTCAACACAAAATTATGTATGTTGTCGTAATTACTACAATTGAATACAAAATAATGCATTAAATTTTAATAATTAAGGTAATAAATTTTATTTTTCATTGGATATCTAATGTGTGGTAAACGAAAGTAAGGGAAGTTTGAAAAGTTGTACACACTCTTCTTTTCTTTTTTTTTTCGTTATAATCCCTTTAGGATCTGTGAGTCTCGAATCTACACCTTACATAACCGTACCATATTCATATGGTCTCTTTTAACAATCGGTTAAATAAACAGTTGCACACATCTTCTCCCATTGCATTTGGTGGCACTTTTTGATTATACATAAAACACCGAACTCCGGTTCCTACCGTACTTTATTTATGCTGAACATCGTAACTAATACCAAATATTCAAATTTTTCACTAACGGACAGTGGATGATTATCCAATATGACGGTGTTTTGTAAAGGAATCGATGGATTGCCATTAAAAGAAACCCATATGTATTCTGTTATTGTTGATATCCAGCAGGTATTCGATAATATTGATCATGGTATGATGTGGACAATTCAAAAAAGTTTTGGAATACCGTTTAAATTGATGATGATGAATATGATAAGCAATGTCTATATCGTGATTCACAATGTAGAGTATTTTGAATCGTAGATGACTTGTTGGTATTTTGATGTACATTTGGGTGGACGACAGGTAGTCATTCTGATGCTATTCCTGCTCGTTTTGAACTGGCTTATGATCAAGGAAAATACTGAACTGCAAGACGTAGAATAACTGTCACTAAGGAGTATTGTGTGTGGTAGGAAAATGAGTGCAGTGAAGGTGGTAGTCAGATATTGTAAACAATGTTTGTCGACGCCGTGTGCTCGTGTGTAGGTCGAGATGATGATGATGAATCAATTTAATCGTTAGATAATTGAAATAAAATTGTGAGAAAGATAAAAAATGGATTAGACTGTTTTAACAAAATTGAATTTGATTTTTTATTTATTGAAAACTTCATCTGCAAATATCTAATGAAAAATATAAGTTCTCGTTCTTATCGTTACGAACTCTGAGATTATACGTTTATTGTTTAAGGAAAGTTTTTCTTTGTGAAAACTAAATAATAAATAGTTTGCTGCGATTTTCTTTTGCGTATTTTATACAATGAAGGGAAAACGGAAAATTATCTAATCCCTAAAAAACATAAATTTTGATTATATAATATAAGGATTTTTATCTTTATGATGGGTGGTGATGTTTTATCGTGTGTATGTATAAATTCTTGATAAGACACTCAGTATTTATGTGCTATATATATATATATATATATATACAAGTGTAACTTTAAGCTAATAGATACATTGGGGGCTGTTTTCTGTGTACAGCATAGTTTGCTTTATATGCTGACAGCATGGATTCATGCTCTAAACATACGCATTTTATCAAATTTTTTACTATACCATTCTTTCAACATTCTATTTGAATATTCAGGATGCTTACGATATTAAGTAAATTACATTTAAAATTCCTTTATATTCATTTCGTTATTCTGGTTTTTTTTCTCCTTTTATTTTTACTCAGTTTAATTTATTTTATTTATTTAGGACACATATAACACAACAGTTCCGTTTTTTAGCATATTGTTCTGATTAAGAAGCAAAATCATAAAAAAAAAATTTATAAATAGTTATATTTTAAGAAAACATGCATGATTCTGAGAAGTACTAGCTATGTATGCACAAGAGGTACATCATAATTGCGGCTAGAAATGAAAAAGACAAGAAAGCCATATAGGAAGAAATGAAATATTTAATCAATTCTGGAAACCTTTCTATTGCATGTTAGTTTTGTATACGGCATATGCAAGTCATAGAATGGGCTACATAATATTTCTAGTGAATGGAGGAATAAGAAAATGCATAGCTGATTACAAATGTATTAGGAATAGATATCCAATTACACCAACCGTAACTGCTAAATGTTTTGTGCAAAACAAAGTTTTCACGACTGGAAAACAATGTTTAAAGACGAAACTAAAGTTAGAAGGTGGTAGAAGGTTTTGATTATTTGAGAAAATATTTGGCAATAAACGGACCGACTAACTGACCACTTACAATGAAACATACATTTTATACCATAAATATGAACCAACCATATTAGTCGATACTCAACCAGCATACAGTTTTTAGAAGATCGATTTGATTCATGATCTGTTCAGACTTTAATGATATTCATAGGTATCAGTAACACTTTTATTTCATCCTATAGGGGCACCAAGACGTATGTAAGGAATGCATGTATCTGACGATTAAGAGTAGAAATTAAAAAGGTTATTAATTGAGTTATATAATTACTGGCGTCACCACAATATTTTCTATTAATAATTTCGAAATTATTTCTACAAATAACGTAAATTTTACTCTATGTAATTTTACTGCTTGAAATTCAATGTTATTATTCACTTGTATGTATACATAATCAGATAATCAATCATAACACCACTCATATGCAAATGCTTAATATGGGGGTGAAATTATGTGTATACCACTATATTATTTTCATATTTTTCACATTATAGTATATTTAAGTATGAATAATTAAAATAATCTTTTTAATAACATTTTACCTTATATTTATATTGGTTGTTTTTTTACTCCTTACATATATTATTTATCCGTAATTATACTGCCAATTATATATTAATAATCGGATTTTTGGTTAAAAACAAGTGTTTCCAATGATAATTTATAGATTTAACAAAAATTGTAACATAAAACACACGGAAGTCTAATAATTTGTCGATTTTTTAAAACTAATTCTTGTTTATAAATAGCTTTCATTTGAACTTAAATTACATCCTAGTTAAAACCCGGTAAATATGTCGAACATTTTTGTCTCAAGAGAATTTTCACAATTGATTTTACGGCCAAGTATTTGACTATATACTGAGAGAATTCAATGGTCATGACCATTTATGGTTCAAACTCAATTAAAGCTAAGCTAGCGAATGTAGTAAAAAGTCTACATTACTTAATCCATTTGTACCTCCATGTAATGTCACCGGTGCCTATATATGGTTGTTGACAAGATGAAAAATATGTTACTCATCAATATAGGTATAGCTGGAAAGTTATGCACCACTCTTCTGAAATAATTTAGATGTAGAAGCGAATAACTATATTTGATTCTACATTTTTCATTCGGAATTTTCAATACGTAATTGATTTGAATGAAATTTGATGCTATGCACATGCATATTAGAAATGGCAAACAAACCACGAGATTATAAAAGTTAAAGCCTAATCGCCAGCTAACAACATATTATGTGATTCATGGATCAGTCATAGCTGGTACGTAAGTGTTGAGTCAGTTCCGACCCAGTACCTCTGAAAACTCCTAATTTGACTATAGTAACTTATCACTTCGTATATTATCAAAAAGTTAAGATTAATTTTAATCCTAATAATGTTACGATGTACAATTTTTCATTGAAACGTTCGTAACCATACGAGTATACAAAAGAGCCCATATAAATAAAATTGGATTATTTATTTCTTTTCTCCTAATTTTAATGGTCAATTTGTGGGTAGCATTAACACGATAATTATGTTGCAATCATGAAGGGAAACACAAGGAAAATAGAAGTGAAACCTATAATCATAAATTTTCTTTTCCCATGTATAAGGGTGGCATTTTGATAATAATAAAAATAATATTAATAATAATAATAATACTAATAATAATCATAATATTTAATCATGAAACGTTTTAATTAATACAATTTAAACATGTTATAGTTTTGTGTTTAGTAGTCGCAAAGTTTCGTAAAAGTTTGCATGATTTTATAAGTACATATTCTGACCTAAATTCCATAGCAAAAGTGACGAAGAAAAAACCACCCCATGAACATAAATATTTTTTTAATAGGCCTTTTCATAGACCTATTATATATACAATTTTCCTATATTTTTCCATTTTTATTTCTATCCATACTAGTACTACAAATTCCAATAAAAGCTTTAACTTTGATCAAATTAAAATCATAATTGAAACAGCTAATTAATTTATTTAATATTCAAATTCTAAAAAGGAAAATGTTCATGTTTACTTTGAATGAAAATTCAAGTAAAGTACGTACCGGGGCTAAGATAACGTTATGGTTTCCAGACTTACCGGTTTATTCATAACTCGGTGTATGCAGTATTTTCATGAACAACACTACGGGATAGTGCGCAAAGTAAATGCTGTGAATTCTATTTTTGACCAAGTCTCTTCAGAATTTCAAATCTACTGAGTAATGCATAAACCCTGTCAAAGATTGTATGATACTTGTGTTAATTAGTATCAAATTCGAATTCTACCGGACACCTGTTTTCACACCTAGTAGTATTTAGGATTACAATAATTTAGCAAGAAACTGAGTATTCGTTTATAAAGTAAATTAATGGAAATAAAAATCGTTATTATTTGTGAAAACCCGGATGTTAAACTGATATGGAGTCAAAAATATATGCATGTATGCAACTATCTAGTGCTATGAACCATGTGACTTGACCTTCCGGGAAATAAACGGGATTCACTCATAGATGTAGACCTTACTTCGATTTCCTTGCACCGAATCTCACTCAGTTCAAGAACTTCGAGTTTATATCTCTATTCCTAAGTCACCTGCGCCAGCTTCTTTGGTCCAAGCATAGTGCTAATATTCCAGATTTCAAAACGTCTTCATTTAAGAAAGCAAAAGTCTTCATCGTATTCCCGTCCAATTTGGCACACAGCTTAGCATGGTAAAATTTTACAGGTACACAGCTATCTAGACTGGTGGCAAAATTGAGAAATTAGTTCCTTATATAGGTGGCCAACTGCACCCTAGCACTTACCATTTTAGCTAAATTTAATTTAATGATGGTAATTTAAAATAATGTAGGTACAATATACACTTGATCAGGATATTTGTAATGGCTGATCCTAACTCAGACTGTCGCCGTTTTAACATAGTATGACATAATAATGAGATATTGAAAAAATGGCAAATGTCGAGACAGTAAAGTGGTAACATGTTGACATAATGACATTTTGAAATGGTGATATGGTGAAATTTTGAAATGTTTACATTATGATATGATAATATTGTGGCATGATGGCAAGAATATTGTGAAATACATATTTTTTTATTATAATTTAAGGCTGCATAGTGAAATATTGAAATGATAGTATTATGACATTATGGTGACATAAGTATTACATGGTGACATTACATTGTGACTAATTGACTTGAGCATATGTTGATGTTGGATCATTGTGGCATAATGAAATTATGGTAGATTTTGACGTACCCTCTAAAATCGGTTACGATATTAAATTAGTAAATTGGAGAATCACCATTGTAATCGATCAATATTTTTGTATGATTCATATATAAATAAATGAATAGATGCGATCATTTATGTTGTATAACATTTAGAATATTAAATTCTCGAGATTATCGCATCTCCATGAGTTAAGGAAGAAAAAAAAACGATGTGGGTGGGTATAAATTGTGAATGACAATATAATTTATCATAATATATAAAATAAAAATTTATTAACATTTTTATGTACTATAGTGTCTATATAGTAAAGCACATCAGCAGTCAGTTACCGTATATGTATACTGAACTGTATATGCTTCCATAGGTTCTAGGTTTATTATGCATAATAATATATTCATTTCCATTTTCATATTCATAATACAATTTCAGAGCTATTCACAAAATTTATACTATTATTCTATACTATACGAGTATATACTATTAGTTTACGAGGGTTTATGTTGCCCTATTTATATAGAATTTTATTAAATAAATTACCCAAATAACAACTTTGTCATCTCCACGACCAGCCTTTTGTCTCCATAGTGGAACGGTTCGTCCTTCATTTGAAACAAATACGGCATAACATTTCGTTAAATCAGTTGGACGTGTTGTCTTTACTTGCTCACACAATTTCCAAACATTTTCTTCACTGAAATTGAAGCAAAAGAAAAAAAAAAGGAAGAATTAAATGGTGCAAAAATATAAATAAAAACGTATTTCATAAACATATGTTTCACATAGAGTTTTAGATATTCTGGGTATTTACTTATTTTATCAAAAGATTATATTATATTGTATTTATTATGCCATAATTTAGTTGAATTTCTAGATAAATAATTTCTAATCCAATAATAATATACAAATCCTAGTATGTAATTCTAACATCATCATTAACATAATCTCAGCGTTTATTTCGCACGAGAACATTCCATTTAATTTTTACACTACACAATATTTCACATTTTACCACCAGAACCAGTAACTATAATGCCCGTTCTCCGTTATACTTATAACTTTAAATATTAATGCATATCTTGCAAAATTATTGACCTGACGCCTTAGTGCGTATGGTCTATCAAAGTCATTTTTTTTTTTTTGTATGATAATCATGTCCATCAATCTCCACAAATTCCCATTTGATATTATGTTTGAGCAAAACATTCTCAATATCTGTCTAATCATCTCGACCCATGTTTCACGCTGAAGCACAAGGCGTCAACGAACAATCGCAATTTATTGCGATCTCTGGCCAATACCATCTCTTAACACTTCATCCTCCCACTACTACTAATGACTATTCTTTGACACATTATCTCATGACAACTGGGTCTTCTATTACCTGGTGAATTCCAATCAATTGCATATTTTTCAATATCACCAACCGATCGTCTCACTTTATATGACACCGATCCAATTTCACTTTTTTCGGTTGACAATTCTGTTCATCACCTCCAAATTTGCCAGTTCCACAAATTCTCATTTGATGTTGTATTTGGTTTGAAAAATTTAAGTATGGGTCTAAAGTACTAATTAACGACAACTTGAATTTGTTACACAATGTACTTGGTCGCCATTCAATTTTCAACCGAGAGCTTACCAAAAATTTGTATGCGGAACTTTACATCGGTTTTAGCATCACCATCAATTTTCAAAAAACTTTCCAAATTTTGGAAGGCATGTAATGAACAGTTTAACTACAATGAAATTGACAACAACTTTGCTGCACGTTAGTCGTGGTGTTTCAGCAGTGTGAAATACAAATTTACAGCGGCCAATGTTGGTGTAGCTGAATATTTGTTCCTAATTGGGCACCCAACCGAAAATCTTCATATTAATCAATTGATGTTAGTATAAAACTTAGTTGCCTGTGGCCACCACTGACAGATATTGCTAGCACTTACTTAGGAATTCAATTCAGTTTTGTGATTGTTCCTACGCAAAACTATCTGCATACGTATATACGATTAGTTAAACCTTTGCGGCAATTTGTTGCAAAAAGAAACTTCCAATTGTCCATTTCATTTCATTTTCTTGCCACAACTTTGAGAAATTTATGGCAACAATAAAATAAATGAAAAGCAAAAAATGAAATTAAATAAACAAAAACTCCAACGAATAATGAAAATTGGATAAAATTTTCATTTCGTCTTTTATTGGTTTCTTTTTTTTTTTAATTTTGTTAATGATAAATTAGTTTTTTTGGATAGAATTTTAATTAAATTATTATCTGAAAAATCTACACTCCGAGAAATTGTCAGTAGACTATTTTTTTCTTTTTTGTGTTAATGATACTTTTCATATGCATCAGTAGTGAGTGTGATTACTTGTTAAATTAATAGTTTATTAACGTTTATGTTACTCTAAATGAAGTCATAAAATATTTAACGCGGTCATATAATGCCATAATTATGAAGTTCATTGCTTCTAAATTAGTATGCCATGATCGTTATCGTACATTATATGATGTACATATTCAGAAGGGTGTTTATATAATATGTTTACTACTTTAATCACATATACTTAATTTATACGAATGAATACCTCAAGGTCTATAGGGTAGTATGAGATCTTACTATTTAGATGCAGCAAATTCAAATAACAAAATCTATGGTTTGATATAAGAAAACTGATCATAAAACATAATATAATGGATATTTACAGCGAGGCAGTGAATTTTAACGAACCATTGATACGGTTGCCCACAGTTCAGTTGAGAAACGGATTATGCTCTAATACAATGCAACATTTGAAATAAGGCGAAACAGTCTAATAATATTGTGCCAAATGCTATATATAAACATAGACAATATCGTATTTGTATCACTTTTCAACATTAGTAAAGTAAAGTCATGCAATGATATTGGATAATGGAAAGGAGGTATGATAAAAAAGGTTCATTACCTAGCACTAATACTGCTTAATAACGGTTCTTCGTCACGTGATTTTTGAATGACCCTCGGGATTCCAATAAAATACCTTATAATGTACTTGATGTACATGCACGTTGTAAACAGAGGTGTATTTTGTCACTAGTTGTATTCCTATTGACAACTATATGTGTCTGGTGACACAATTAAAAACGTCCAATTGAGTGACTAGTGACTGATTTGTTTAAAGATTATTGTTTCAAATACGAAACAAAAAACGAATTGGAACGCTAATGATGTGCCGCCTTGAAGTCAGTTACTGACATGTAGGCAAGGGAAAGACCTTTGATGTGGTGTTGAAAATAATATCAGATATGTATGTATACAAAAACACGGCAGGAATTCTGAACACTAAGTGGATTAAGGTAAATGGCATGTAATCTCAAATAAAAATTTCTATTGAGAATGTTTATCAAAACTAATTTATGGATACGAGACTTGAAAGATGATGAATATCATCAACTCACAAATTCAAATATTCTACATTATAAGAAGCATTAGACGAATGTTATCATTGTTTTGACTATATACAATATCTGTCGTATCTAGGGGACACCAGTATCAGAAAATGTAATTAGATTTACAATAAACTGTGGTGATCGACGGATGATATCGCAATATTTGCTTGTGAGTAATTTTTTATATATATATATATATATAGGAGACCTGAGAATAATCGAAAATGATGTGGTGGAAAATAGTTATTAAAACGAGAGAAATATAATTGGCATCGCCAATTATTGTAGGCCCTGGGAATTGTTTAACGGATCAAAACATAATATATA
>JANSTX010022972.1:0-11325 GCA_027564355.1 Penthetria funebris
CTTAATTACTTTAATAAAAAATTTTCCATCCATATACCATAGTACAGCATGATTTCTTGATAATACTTTACAATCAAAAATAGCATTATCATTTGCTACACGATTACGTGGAACAGCCCTTCCAACTTTTATTTCTTGTCCCACTTCTAAAGGAATTGTTCGTGTCTATTATTTGTCCAAAGATGCAATAAATGTATAAATAGAATTTTAGTAATTTATTAATACATAAAAAATAATAATAGACCTGAAATGGATGAGAATTAGGTTCACATATTAATACAGCATGTGCAACTGTAGTATTTTTATTATTTTGAATTGTTGCAGATAGATTTTGTGGTGTTTGCGATTTACGCTGTTCTTGTTGCTGTTGCTGTGGTAGGGGTGGTGGTTGTTGTTGTTGTTGTTGTTGTGACCAGTCACTTCGTGCAATAGTTGATGAATTCATTGATGTAACAGACTGCGCTGACATTCTTAATCCATTCGTTCGGAGAAAGGATTGTTTTTCAGCTTCATCTCCCAACCATTCATTACTAACAACAACCATATCCTGCAAATATATAATTTACAATAAAATAATAAGGCAAATAAACACAAACATTTATACATAAATATTAATATTTTATGATAATAATTTATATATATCAAATATAAATTTATCATTTTGAATTCTATTTATTAATTCATTTTTATCGGAATTTATCTCAACTTATTCCCTAAAAAGGTAATATAGGACAATAATACAGCAATCTTAAATTATCATATGCATATAGAATCAAATTTCAATCGAAAAACAGATTATATTTTCTAATATACTTGTGATAATACATGTAGTTGAACGATTTGTATGTTGGTGACGAGATGCTTATTCACAAAGTCTTCAAGCAAGACATTATGGATTTTTAGGCACCGTATCACATCCTATACAATTTTCGATGGTACAGCGGGACATAAATATAGATTGTGCAAGCGTAAGGTGTTAGTCGACCACTACATTTATGAACACACAAATCTTATTGTATATTCCTTAACTATTCATATACGAATGAATATTTTTAAAGTATATAATTCAGACATTTTTTGATTTAATTTAAAAACGGTTAAAAATATTAATGAATTGAAGAGTAATTATGTTTTATGGTTGTTACCTTTATTCAATATGATCAAATTAATGGTCAAATCATTTCACCGAATAAACATATATTTAAGTTACATTGAATGAATCAACACAGTGACGACTTAAATATATCCGTAATTTGAACGTTAACGTAGAGTGAAAATCAACAAAAAAAAAAACATATTATTACAACTGTATAAGTTTTAAATATTTTCCTATTTAAAAATGTAAAACAAAGTGAAAATTTTACTTATTTTATATTTATATATACATAAATATTATAATTAGATTTCATTGAATTTTATTGCATTGAGAATTTTTGGTATTGGGTCGAAACATATACCCAATTAAAGTTAGTAACAAAATTACTTCTATTTTATATGGGTTACACAAATAATGGATCTCTAGTATTTCTAAATAATTTGTTTTAACATTTAAGAAAAGCATTGCAATGAATTGGTTACTAAACATAAAGGATATCAGGGTTTCTATTTACATACCAATAATAAGCATGGTTCCATTTAAAATGACAAGAAAGGATAAAATCACAATATCTAAGTTGAATTATTGTTTAATAACGTATTGAATATGATACTAGTATACTTTAAATTTATCTAAAAGAGAGAAAAAAGCATCCGTTGATGTTGAGCAAACGTTTTAATACCACACCTAAAATCTTATTATATTAATATTATTATATTTTTATTGATTGAAATTTATTGTATTAATTAAAATATATAAATGAGCATAGTGATGTATTGTGTGTTTAGTGTGTATCGTGATAAATTCGATGAATATTTTCCAAATGAAAAATAAACCGTGTCTGAATAGCTCACATTTAGCAATATAATTAATTTATTCCCAACTAAAATTATGATCGGCTAATGGTAAATGAATTCGTAAATGAATCAAATTAATATATACAAATAGATCATTTAAATATTGATGATTATTAACATCAATATATTATGTTTAAATACAATTATTCGTAGAAGGAAGGTTACGATAAATTGTTACTTTTATGTTATCGACATTCTCACCATAACACTTCAATAATTTAAAAAAAATAATAAAAAACATATCAGGTTTATGTAATATTGATATTAGGTCATCTTTAAAACTATTTTAACCTTACTGTCTTTATATATATATATATATTTATATTGTTATTACTAGCGTCGAACATATGATTATATTACGTTATTACATCCACATTAAAAACAATAATCTTATCCTGCTTTCTCATAATGAAGAAAAATATGTATAAATTATAATTATTTCTTCATAAAATCAATTACGATACACAGACACAACTTAAGTAACATCATAAAATCGAAAATATTCATTCATTACTAATTTATTAGACATTTTTTTATACAAAATGTTTCAATAATACTATATTTTTCTATGGTTTTATTTATCCGTAATACCAAGTAACAGACTTTATAAATAAATAACTAGTAACTACGTCTCAAATTATGACAACAAAATTGGACAAAAAATGTATAATTTATTTAATAATAATTAATACAATATACTGATAAATTGCATCAGTTAACCTTTGATTCTATACATAAATAAACATTTAAATTAAATTAATTTTTCAATCATTATAATTTAATTCGATCATAATCAATGTATGTACTGTTGTGTATACAGAATAGTGTTTAGGAAAGACACTGTTTAAAAGTATCCAGATACATGATATAGATACGCATATACGGTTCACAAACTGTATCTAGATACTTAATAAAAAAATCTATTTGTATATAGATATAGATACAAATTAAGAGTATTTAGATACATTTAAAAGTTAAACATATAAGTCGCTTGGTATAAGAAATGTGAATATTGAGTTGAGTAAAATTATGACTTATGCATTATAATATTCAATGATTATATATATGCAGTACCAAATTGGTAGTAATATATACCCTAACATCAATGAATTTTTGTAGTACTTAGAAAAAAATATTGCTTTAACATCGTCTTTTCTATACACAAGAATCAGAAGAGATGATGTATAAGTGGATCATTGATTTTATAAAGCAAGCTGATTTAAAAAAAAAAAAAAGAAGAAATATAGGATTGTCTATCACAATGTATATTATCTCTGATAATATAAACTAATATTTAGGGAACAATCTGTGATCAATATTTTTGCTTCACTGCATGTCATACCACTGGTACTAGAGTTCTTAATGTATTCGTCACCTAATTGTTGGACGACCACATCTTATATTACCCTGTGCACAATTAGTTTTAAACTTTTAAAGATATGCAAATTTAAATTCTTTAAAATTTATAACGATCGAATTGCCTACATAAGAATTATACAATTATATTTCCAATACAATTTGAGAAAAGTTCAACTATGCAATGTTAGTTTTATAATTACATAAAATACAAAAGATTATATAAATGTAACATAGTCCACAAAATATTGACTAATAAATGTAAAAGTAATATAATATGTAGGTCATTTCATTCTAAGCATGTACATATTGAAAAAATAAAAGACAAAATTTCATAAATATATTCAAAAAAAACCATTGACCGCTATTCTCATCACTGTAAACTTATCATAAAATTGTTATACACAAGTATCAGATTGTTTTCTAGTTAAAATATATCTTAATGGACCAAATTTGTAACTGAAATCGGGTCTATGTTGTCGAAATTTCAATGCATTACAGGGTTTAGTTGAAATACACTAAATAAATACATTGTTATCTACATTCAGAAACGGCGTTTAGATTTGGAAAAAAATATTATGTCTAACACAGGTAAAAATATGTATCATCGATTAAATGCAGACAAATTTATTTAACTCTCTGTCTGTAGTTACTATCCCAATCGTTCACAAACAGTTAATTTACATAGTAATGCAATTAGGACAAGTTCAGTTGGGAATATAACTAAATATTTAAAACAGACATGGTGGTAAGTGGCAAAATAATTTAAAAAAAAAAAAAACAAAACTTTCTATTACTATTGAATATGCGATAGCTAATCAATAACAAAAGGATTAAATATACAATTGATTGAAAACAAGAAACTTATTTAAATGTATATTTTTAAAAAATCTATAATGAAAACCTATAAATAAAATATTTGCTCTGGTTGGGTATTATCGTAAATTGTAATTTTTGGCAGTCATCTGCAGAATCACAGAAACAAAATTAAAAATAACTTGTCTATCTTATTATCTCAAGAGAAAGGTTCAACGAAACACTAAAATTTATTCTTGTTCAATTAATCTTTTAAGAAATAAAAAAAAAAAAAAAAAAATTGTAATACCTAATTAAAATTTAAGTAGGCTCGCTATAATTTTTTTTAAGAAAAAAAAAATAAAAGGAGTGGTTTTATTATAGTTTGAACATTTTGACGGAAGTTTTATTTTTATATTAACTTTTTTCAACACAACACAAATATCTTATTAAAAAAACATAAAAATAAATAAAAAAAAAAAAACAAACCCACTCAAATAAATCAATTTATGTTTAATGTTTTGTTTTTTCTTTTTTTTTTCATTTAAATATTTAATGTATTTATTTTTTATAATCTCTAATTATTTTCATCCATTACCTGATTTAAAACATTTATAAAGTTTTTTTTCCTATCGACAAACACTCTCTACACAGAAACACTAGACGAATAAAATTCCATTAAAATTAAACAGTCGCAGAATTTCAATTAACAAAAATTACAAAATTTTAATTATAGAAAAAAAGAAACGAACTTATAAAAAGTAAAACATAAATTAAATGCAATAAATTAGCAACAAGAATGATTGATTTGTGGAGAAAATATTTTTGCAAGTTAATTTGAAACAATAAAAAAGAATCTATTCTTTTTTTTTTTTTTATGTTCACTTTATCACAAATTGAAAACACACATACACATTAAAATTGTACAATTAGGTTCAGTGGATTTTTTAATCATAGATGAAATTTGGGTTTTTTTTTTGGAGTAAGTTCAATTTTGTGGTTTTATTTTACAACGAATTTATGCTCATTTTGAAATTGAGCTATAGAATACTCGTAATAGTGTAAAATATTATTATTATTATTATTATTATTTATTTTTTCTTTAACGACAGAGGCCAGTTTGACCCAAATAGTCTTTATCTTTCGATAATTTTCAACCTCTGGTTAAGTCACAAAGTGATAAATTTACAATTTACGATTCTTTTTTGTAAATTTTGTCTACAGTGAGGCTTGAACTCAGGTCTACCGCTAGTCTAGTGCTTTAACCACTGCTCTACCACGACGGGTAGTGTAAAATATAATATACAAAATTTTGTTGAACATTTATGTTATGCAATAATATTAATTTTTTGGTTAAATTTTAAATGACTTTTAAGCAAGGAATATATACTATACAGGTATAGTTTTAAATTGATTTTACGGTATGAAAATATTCGGAGCAAACTTTTTTTTGACGTTTAAAAATGTATGAAAATATAACGAGCAAGTTCTAAATGACATAAAAATTAATAGTTTTGCTTGTATTTCACATGTGTCAAAAAAAACTTGTTCCGAATATTTTCATACCTGTATAGTATATATTCCTTGAATTTTTAGTCCCTTTTAGTTGTATATAACCGCACCACTAAAATGTTTAGTTTTATAGTCCTTGTGAAAACATGTGTGCCATAACATTATCTTTTGAACGAAATAATTTTTTTTATCGATATACATTGAACGCAATACAACACTTTATAGCTGCCATCATCCGGTATAGTTATTTGTAGTGTTGCAGCAGCGGAATGTAATCGTGTCTGAATTTAATAATTATATATATTATAAAATTTGATGGGAGGTGTGTGTCGTTTACAGAATATTGGTATGTGGAAAAAATTTGTTTAATTATTTATAGTGGTTAATTAAAAATTCATATAATTTTAAAGAAATAAGTTTTCATATAGTTACTAGTATTTTTTTTTTTACACAAAAAATAATCAAGTTTTCTGTAATTAAAAAGTTGAGGTTAAGTGAGGTTACCTCGTTTTTTATAAAAATCTGCCATGGTTGACCATGTTTGCTGGTTAATTATCCATTGTCTTAAATTTTTTTATTTGAATTAAATCATTATGTTTGTCTAATGTTGATTTTTATTTTCATTAAATGTGGTCGGCAAGTTTGAATGTGTCTTTCATATATAATAAGCAAATTATTTTTGTCGAATCAAACCTAATCTAAACCATCGTCTAAGCAATAAAAAATTGATTATTGTTTCTTTTGAACAGCCACAGAATTATATTTATGAGTAATATTTTGTATATTTATAATCGCTTTTGATGAAATATCTTTTATTCAAGTTGCATGAATCATTTGAACAAAATCTTATGATGGCTAAAATATTATTAATAATATAATTTTAAGATTTTTCATTAATTTTTGAAACATTTTCTCATGGTTGATACATATCGCGGTTTCTATGTGATCACATCCACTCGACGCCTACACCACGTGGTCGTAAAGAAAGGCAGTGCGATGCTAAATTGAAGCTAAAATGCCAGTAGCAGAAAATGTGAGACAAATGGAAGGACGGTTAAGTAACATCAAATGTTAAACAAATCAATTGCAATTTAAAATTCTTTAAAGGAAAATGTTAAATCAACAACAGCAGAACGTTGTATAACGCCTCAGGTTATGTTCGTGAGATATTACATATGCATTCTTTTCCGTCCTGATCACGATAGAAATGATCATATATTGTTATCAATTTACCGAGGACACCACGGTAAAATGGGTCAAACCTCTCTCCTTCAATTTGATTTAAATAATTTATTTAATAACTTTTACATAATAAAACAGTAAATAAACAAATTTTCTATATTTAAATGATGATAAAAATGAGATTCAATTATGAAATTAATTTTGATTATATTCTCATGCACCACCAACTGATTTTATTACCGGCTAAAATAAAATCAGTACTCATAAATTTTTAGCAAATATTTTATTTTTATTCTAATCATTCCATTTTTTTTTGTTTTTGTTTTCAGTAATAATAGAAATATGGTATCGTTGTCCAACAAAAAGGTATGCAAATTTTATATTATATTTATAAATTAAATATTATAAATTGATAAAGTTTGTGATGATAAAATGTTCGGACTAATGATATAAGATGATTACATCATAAATTAATTTGTTCAAACCTGATGTTAATAAACAATAAATCGATTTTATTTTTAAATTGAAGAAGAAATATTACTAAATAAAAAACACATTACTTTTCAGAATAACAATGCAACAATTCTCCATCATACAAATAATTGGATGGGATGTATATATAGAACTTTCCTCATGTTGCACTTTTCCGATAAATCTAAGCAGTGAACCTAGTTAAGGTAAGTCTTTTTAACCTATATATGTAATAGATCATATAATATATATTGATATTTTTGTAATCGACAAGACGCTATACCTCGGTACGTTAAAGCTAAAGGATACTTGAATTCGGTTATTAAAAGAATATTATTTCACTTTCCTAATAAGTATGCAATAACAATTAGATAGTGAATATCAAATATACATTTATTATGATGATAAAAATGAGATTCATTTATGAAATTTACTTTTTGATTATAGTCTCATGCACCACCAACTGATTTTATTCTTATCTATTTAAAATTTTATGTACCTACCTATTTGTTGTAAATCATTTTATTTTTCTTTAACTTTTCAGTGGTCCATAATGGCATACATCAAATATATAAATCACATTTTGGTAAGCATATAATTACTTTAAAATATCGAATATTATATATAAAAAATAATGTTATGATGAAATAATATGTTCGGACTAATGATATAAATGATTACAACATTAATTAATTTGTTCAAATCTGATAAGTCGATAAATGCAAATAAATATTGTTAAATTTTCATTATATTAATTTACTATATAATTTTTACATTTTTAGGAAATGAAAACAAATATTTGAGTAGCGTCACAACCACCACATACGTTAGGTTTCTGAAATGATCAAATTCATCTTTGAATTTTTACAGGCATTCTCGTATTACTGCATAGGAATTAAATGTTTTTATGGCGTATAGATTATTCAATTATTGGGTAAGCATGAATTTATTGTTACACTTTTCTTTCATACTTAATTTCACAGTAATGATAATTTTTATGATGATATAATATGTTCGGACTAATGATAAAAAATGATTATCATCAATAATTAATTTGTTCAAATCTGAATCAATTTATAACATAGTTACTTTATTATATTATTTTTAATTTGTACATAATTAATTTTAGTATTTTCTATTATAGTTATATTAATTTTGGGTTGTTTTTTATCTCACTCGATTAAAGAACATAATAAGGCAATAGTATTTCAATTAAAAAAGCTGCAAAATAATCGAACTTTAGAAGAAACATTAACGAAATTTGTTAATAAATAAGGTTAGATTACAGTACATACACAAATATATATATATATTATAATGAGGTTATTTATTTCTATTATTTTTAGAATATTGAAATATGTGTTTGATGGGGGCCCATCTGTTAAGCATCGCACCAATTGTAATAAGTAAAACATATTTCGTTAACATAATATGAACTGAAAAATGTATCACATTTTATGTATTTATGCTTTGAATTGAATAAAGTAATTGTTTTAATTAGCAGAAAAACTTTGTTTGATATTAAAATTTGGTATTGTTGTATTTTAGAGATGTACTTATTGTAATATTTTTCATAAAAATTGCAATTTCAAACTATTAATTTGTGTTTTAAATTTTTCGTTACTGAAGTGACAAACATTTTACCGTACTTAATAATAATCTGAGTTTACTACGGGTGCACGATGAAATATAAACAATTTCTATATATACTCGTATATAATATATAGTCATTAAAAAATCACAATTTAATTATCTTTTTTGTTTATTAGTTAATAAAACAAATGAAATGATACAAAGAAAAAAATTAATAAAAATAATTTTTCTCCTCCATACCATCAGGCATGTAATTTAAACCAGATAAATCTTTATGTAATAAATTGTAGCCTTTACCATAACCTATAGACAACATTATAATATTTACAATCAATAATATAATTATTAAGTATAAAAAATGTTTACCTAATTCTTTCATTAATTTTGTTGGTGCGTTTCGTAAATGTAGTGGTACGGAAGGTAATGGTCCTTTAAATTCATTTATATCTTTTTTGCACTTACACAATGCTACATATGCCTTTTTAAAATATAAAAATTCTCTATTATACAATGAACATGAATTTTAATTTCTATAAATTTTGCAATTTTATTTACTTCTGTACTTTTTGGTGCACGTGCTAAATATATAGCACATTGAACTAATATACAATCTGCTTCAGGCATTCCAAGTAATTGAACGGCATTTAATGCTGATAAGGCAACATTCACTGCATTTGGATCAGCTAAACCTATAATTTATATACAGCAAAAGTATTATAACACAAAAGATTTTATTTATTTAGAATAAAACTGATACTATTATTACCTATATCTTCGCTAGCAGCTCGAACCATACGTCGACAAATATATCTAGGATCTTCACCGCCAAGAATTATACGAGTACACCAATATAAAGCAGCATTATCATCTGATGCACGTATTGATTTATGTAATGCTGAAATCATATCATAATGTTGATCTCCTTTTCGATCATATAAGAGATGCGATTTCTTAAATAGATAAATTTATAAATAACACACAACTCTTAGTTGTTTTATAATTAATTTTCCAATTTACTTTTATTCCTTCTTTTATAGCATCTAGAGACACAACTTTTAAATTGCTCATAGTATTAGTGTCAACAGTATCTAAAATCGATTTCATTGCAATTTGTAAACTATTTAATGCTATTCTTGCATCACCATCACACATTTCAGCTAACCACATTATAGATTCTTTTTTCATAAATGTTCTATATATTATATTGTAAAAACAAAATTATAAAAGAGAAATTGTGTAGTAAATTTGTTTTTTTTTTCTAAAATATTGAGTTTACTTTGGATCAAATCCTAAATGTTCTATATTTTCTGTTTGTTTATCGTCATCTATTATAATTGTTTCAAAATGTTCAAGTGCTCGTACTAATATTTCATAAATATTTTCTGTTGTTAATTTATCTAATACAATGACTCTACAACGACTTAATAGTGCTGAATTAAGACTAAATGATGGATTTTCTGTTGTAGCTCCAATTAATGTAATTGTTCCGCTTTCTACGTGTGGTAAAAAGGTATCCTAAAAATTTTGCGGTTTTTTATTGTATTTTTTATTTTTTTTTTGTTCTTATATAAAACTAGATAAGTACTTGTTGTAATTTATTGAAACGATGTATTTCGTCCATAAATAGAATTGTTTTTTTCTTAAATTTTTGATCATTCTTGGCCTCTTTTATTACTTGTTTAACATCATTAACACCAACCATTGTAGCCGATAGTTTTACAAAACGAAAATTTTGTGATATTTTACATTGATTGGCAATTATATGAGCAAGAGTGGTCTGAAAATTATATGTTTACATAGTGTGTATAATGTTTGAAAATAGGAACAGTTTGATAATTAGTGAGTAAATGCTGCAAGTATGGAACATCAATTTATTACATTCTTTACATGAGTAAATATATTTAAAAATGATATTTACCTTACCACAACCTGGTGGACCCCATAATATCATACTGGGAATGTCATTTTTTTCAATGATATTTCTAAGGATTGTATTCTTGCCAATAATTTGTTCTTGTCCAATAAAATTTATCAATATATTCGGTCGCATTTTTTCAGCTAGAGGAACCATATTCTCTGTGCTGTTCTTTTTCGACTGTAATAGTATTTTTGTATATTCATTTGATGTGGAACTAGTTGATGGTATCTAAAATTAAATAACCTTTAGAACATATATGTTTAAGAATCTTGACAAAAATGAAATAAAGGAACTCGAATATTATTATCGAAAGATTTACACATTTGCGATTTTCAGTTGATACAATACTGTTTGCCCATCACTCGGCAAATCTCTTGCAATCAGCTAATATTATTACCAAATGTCAGAAACTTTGACTAGATATGAATATTACAAAAACTTAATTTGTGCCCAGTACAGAATTTAGTCATGAGATTGTTATTGATTAAAATATGAGATTGTTATTGATTAAAATATGAGATTGTTATTGATTAAAATATGAGATT
>JANSTX010022983.1:0-15639 GCA_027564355.1 Penthetria funebris
TGCCACCAAAGATAAAAGGGAAGGTATATGAAACTGTTGTTCGACCAGCAATGACTTACGGTTCTGAATGTTGGGCTATAAAAAGAGATCATATACAGAAACTACACATACAACCGAGATGAGAATGTTAAGATGGACAGAATTCAGAAGAACTATATTCAAGGCAGTTTAAAAGTTACTTCCATCTCAAAGTAGATTAAGATGGTTCGGTCACGTAATGCGTAGGCCAGAAACTTATTGCGTCAAATTGGCTTTGAATATTGGAGAAGATGTATTGAAACGCGGTCGCCCACAAGCTACTTGGTTATCAGTTGTTCAAAATAACTTGAACAGATTGAAAGCAGAAAGTGACGATACACAAGACAGAAACTTGTGGAGAAATAGATTGAGAAGTAGGAGTGCCGACCCTGAATAAGGAAAAAGGCAATGAAGAAGAGGAAGAAGAACACTATGAGACTGTGATACTGTACAGTTCTTTAATTCCTAACTGCAACTATACTATTTACGCCTGACTTTTGACTGACATATTTCGAATCACTAGTAATCAAAAGGTGTTAAAGGTAAATGAAACAACTGATCATATAAAATAATAAAAAAAAAGAAATAATAAGCTGCAATTCGAAACGAATTACTAATTTAAGGATAGGTAAGGTAAACAAAGTATCCTTATTCTATATACAATATATGCTCGTATATTGTAATTTATGTATAGAATAATATGGTATTAGATGGGCATATAATAAAGAAACCATATATATGAATGTCCTTTTTTATTCGATATAAAACCCTTTTTTTATCTCCTTAAAAAGGATAAATTATAGCATATAAATTCAATTTATAGTTTATTATACAATGTACCTTAAAATGAAAATTTGATTCGTTTTTATATTAAGTAATTTATCTACAGGATTATATTTTACCTCAACTTGTCCCTCCTTAATTGTTCGTCCACCGCCTAATCGAATATGCAATTTATGTGTATAATGTAATCGATGTTTTGGTTTTTTATGTAAAATAACTTTTGTATTTGATACTATTTCGGGTATATCATGTTTACAAATGACACCGGCAGCCTCACTTGACTCACAATCATTGTTACCCCATCCATCAAATCGACAATGCATTAATTCTGTCTCTTTACCATCACATAATAAATTATCCATCCAAAATTTTCCTAATAAAATTATTATTATTAAAAATTATATAATAACTAAAAGGAATTAATTTTGTGTGTGTGTAGTCTACTTTTTGCTGGACCAAATGTTCCGCTATGTGTTATTTTAATAGCACCCGGAAAACCTAACTGTTTGCATACAACATCAGCTTCATTTTTATCCCATTCATCATCACAAATAGCACCCCATTTGCCATCATGAAGTATTTCCACATTACCTACAAATAGAAATAATTTTTCAAAAAATAAACAAAATTCAGAGTACAACTTTATTTGTGAGTACATACTCGTCGTCGTATATTATAAATTTGTATATACAAAAATTTTGAAAATGATGTGAATTTATTTCGTTTAATGATATAATAAAGAATTTTCTTATCTGGTCCATTGTATGTTATTGAACAGCATCCCAAACCATACAAGGAAAAATAGGATATTTTTACGTCACTTATACAGAACGGATTTGAATATGGTTGCCCCACAATAAAGGTGTTCCAACGTCAATGAATAAATTTGATTCATATATAGAAGTTTACTTTTGCCTCGATTTGGATGCCTACATATATGTAGTAATGGAGAAGAAGACATTTTGCATGTTTTTACGATTAGTTAAAATACTTTAATTCAATTTATTTATAATTATTATGTCATCGTCATCTCGACCGATTTATGGTCAGAAGTTTTGTTTTTCCAATGTTATTTTTGGTCGACTAGATTTTCCATATTTTTCAAATATCTTACTGTATTATTTAGCCGACACCACAGTATATGCACAATATTCGAACCTCTTTTCTTCTTTTGATATTCATATTTCGGCAGTAGTAACCACAAGTACTCATTTGACGTCGTATTGGTCAAAATATTTGGATTTTTTTCCCTATACAAAAACTTGGTAATATAATGATGATAATTTTCGTCACCATTCTTGCAGCAATATAATATAACCGATAAATAATTAATTAAATAACTACATATCAGAATGTCAAATCACTAAATTAGTTGAACCCCAAACTTTGGCGTAACCTAATCTAAGATAATCAGATAAGAAATTGGTGTCAAAACATATACACTGCAAAAATTACAACAAAAATATCGTCAAATTTTCCACAAAGTAATATCCAGCACTGTGTGTCACAATAATTACCATGAATTATGTACATTTCTTTTAATTAAATTACATCATTTAAATTTTGCACTAATAAAGAATGTGAACTAGATCCAAAGATCTTCGTTCTGTTTCAATGCTCAGTCATAGACTATAAACTTATGATGTTATGCAATATAATTGCTAAAATCTTGTTCATTATATTCAGTGTATAATTAACATACTTAAGTTATTCGTATTCATCGTCTTATTCATTATCACCTCTTTTATTTGGCATAACATACCTGACTAGTTTAGTTTACTAAGTCCACTCTGTCTTGACTCAAATGATGTGTTCCGTATCTATATCAATTATTATCATACAACAATCATAAGAAATGAAGCCATTTGGAAGCGGCTATTTTACATTCTGAAGACTAGTTACAAAAAATAATTTTCTACAGGGGTTACTGTGACCATTCAAATTCAGAGTCTAATGAAAACATAATGGTTTAGCGTGTATGTGACGCTATTAAAAAACCACAGTCGAATATGAGCGGCAATACACATTTTTAGTTTACGACAGATAGAAGAAGGAAATGGCTTCAAATGTCGTAAAGTCGAACGTTAGTTTAGCCGACTGCCTCTTAGACAATAAATTAATACAGTACTTAAAGTACTAGGAATTTAGCCTCGGATTACGGGTGGATGCTATGGTGGGAAATTCGTTATTGGATGGCGTTAAACAAAGATTTAACAAAGAAACATTAAATAAAAATGGAGAGGCACTGATAGATTATTATGTTAACAATGAACTTCGTATTAACATACCTTTTTCTCAGATAATGATTAGCAAAAATATACTTGGCATAATATCAGAGGTCAACAGTCAACAATTGACTACATTATAATAAATAGAAGATTTCATCCCTCACGCATTTTTGAAATAATTGAATTAATTAAATTAATAATTAAATTAATGAATTAATTAATTAATTAAATTAATAATTAAATTAATAATACCCAAGACTTCAGAATATATTTAAAAAAAAAAACAAATCTGGGATCTATCATGGATTCAAGCTTAAGGCATCTATATATGAGAACAGATTTCAATTTAAAATCCAGAAAAATTCCATAAACGTAGAAGAGACATACTGCAAGTTAAAAGAAAGGCAAGTTAATATCCATGCAAAACATAACATTAAGCCATGGTTTACAGAAGAAGTGAATATTTAAAAAACCTCGGTATACAAACTCATTAAAAACAGAGTTAATGCAAAAATAACGCAAATTAGAAAGGAGTACTGGAACCGTCAGAAATAGAAAGAAACTTGTAAATTAATATACCCAAAACTCAACAGTATCTGCTGAAGCATTGATTACGCATCTCCAGAAATGATTTAAAATCACGACAGAGTTTCATTTGAGGCATACGAGACACAGCGTTCAAGATAATAATTTTTATGTCAACCAACACCCGATTGAACAAGCAATTAAAATATTGAAAAATAGAAAATCCTCCAGATGTTGATGATATCACAAAAGAGTGTCTGAAATACGGTGAAAAAAATACCTAATTTCTGAGATTATTAAATTGTTTAATAAACTACTTGAACGTAAATGGACAACCACAGATTGGATAACTAGTGTAATATTACCTATTTTTAAGAAGGGCAGTAAAACTATGACCAGAGAAACTATCGTGATATCACTTTATTAAATGTTGTTCAGAAAACATTTAGTTGGGATCCTTCGAAAGCTTAGTCGGATCCGCCACTGCTAACCAACCAACTAACCAACAACAAACCAATTTTCATGTGCTTCGTCTCGATGGCATACTGAAAATTAAATCTATTGGTATTGGTTATAGAATGAGAAATCAACTGATCAGTACCATTTGTTATGCGGACGATGTTGTTCTCATTGCTGACGACGATTTGCAATGTCTATTATTTGCATTTATGCAAGATGCTGATGATATATCAACCATAATAATAAAATCAATTGTTATAGCCAAAGAACCTTGAATGAATGTCAAATTTAAGACATAGTAAGCTGGACAAGTGCCAGAAGACGTTATTGAAGATACCATGTTGAAAGAATGTCAGATAATAGAATCGCAAATATTGCAATGAAAGAATACCCAAGTGAAACACGGCCTAAAGAAAGCACTTCATCTCCTCGAAGTGCTTTCCTTAGGCGAGAAAGTTGAAAATTGTTAGAAAAACACAAGTCTATGACCTGACAAAAGAAGAAGAAGAAGAAGATATATACCGTAAATATCCATATCAAATATGTATCGATATACTCTGATTTCTTGGTATCACTGCGTGACTGAACGATTCTTCTAAATAATACTAAATCTGATATGGTACGAGGTACGATATGCCAGTAAGAACAGTGGATACTTAACTATGTTAATAATTTATAACAAGGGGATGAAACCTGCTAGTCGGTCAATCTGAAAAACAGTGACTATATAGTCAGAGCCAAACATTACAGGTTATTCCTCCATCAACTATGATATATAAGCAATATGTACGAGTATATTGGCTTTTTATTCTGTATTAAAATATATGAATATATAAATAAAAAAAAAAACCTAATGATTAATGATGTTAAAAATATGTTCATTATTTGCTTCAGGGGTTATTTTGTGAATAATATAATGAAGGTATTTGATATAAATTTTCACTTTTATATAAATAAATATTATGGAAAAAAGTAGAAATGACTTAATTTATGTTCTAATTTTCAGGTTTGTAGTCACGAAATATGTGTGATAATTAGGCAAGATTATTATTATTGTCACCGATAATCAATAATTTAATTTTTAATTGCATAAAATATAAAATTAAATTCTCAAATAATCTTTTATTTGTATAAATTCTATTAGTTGATTCAGTTTCAGTCAGTTTGACTAAGCTTTATTTTCAACTAACTTTCCTTGCTCATAAAGCCTCTATTCATATTATCTTTTTGTTTACCTTTTGAACTTTCTCGAAGCTACCAGTTTATTCAAGTACCTTATACATTTTTCTTGTCCCCTATTTTTTTGTGACCGCCCTCTATTGAATATGTACCGAATTCTTGAATGAGTACTAAAATTTCTAAATAAAACAGGGCCGTACTTGTAACAATACTTTATGTAATTTACTAATCATAAATGATCGAAAACAGGAAATTACACTACATCAAATGTAAACAAAAACAAATGTAATTGAAATTTGCCAACTGGTAAATATATGATCAATCATAAATATTTTATACATTGGACTATTTCAGTAGAGTGAGGTGCATAAACTCCCATCTACCTAGTTTGTTGATGAGTTGTTTTTTACAACCTGTCGACAAACACGATATTAATACCATCTTTCCAATCTCTATCACACGCTATTACTGACATATACCGTGATCGAGTTACCGGTAACATCGCGTGGATGTAAAATTGGTTGAGTAACTTCAATTATATTCGGTCACTCCATTCGTCACCTGTCTAGCATAAACTTTCCAAATTATTTTAGTAAAATTATTTATAATATTTGGTTTATGAGTTTAATGTAACGTTAATTAAAATTAATATTTAATATTTAATATTTAATATTTTTATATTTATGAAAAGTTTATTGTAGATATTAAATTTTTAAATGTCTCTGTAGATATTAAACTTTTCTATATCTAAAGAATCTAAACGAAGATCCATATCATATTTTATATTTTTTATATTAAAAAAGATATTAACGTTAAAAGTTTTTATGGAATTTACTGCAAAAAAAAATCCATTTTTAGTGAAATGCCTTTATTTTTATTTTGTCATATAAGTTTTATTCTGTAATGTATAATTTTTCTTAATATAATCAGTAAAAGTGTAGTACAGTTAACTTCAAAGGTGTCATTTGGGATATGAATTTGTATAGATAAGCGTTCTTTAGTGTACATTCTAATGTTTTAAAAAATGTTGTATAAAAATAACATTGTTGTGAGTTCTGTCAGTCCTTCATTCAGCTAAAACTTAAAACAATCCTAAATGCAAATGCAGACACTCTATCCAAATTATTATGAAATTATACGAACCACATGGTCAATTTGACAAATATTTTAAACTATTTATGTCGCCTTACAATTAAAAGTGACATCATGTGTAATATTCCTCAGATATGCAAACAGTTAAATCAAATAGCATGAATAATTCAGTACCACACACTATCTGAATTTCATGAAAGATTCCTGACTAGCCGAATGGATCACGGAATACGTTATTCGACCAGCCATACTATTTTTTTTACACATACTATTCTAGACTGCAAAAAGGTTATCGATATGAGTTGAAAAATAAAAATTCAGGCATACTACAACATAATCCCCCACACGTAATTACATTGCATCATTGCATTCAATATGATTATTTATATAAAATGTGATGATGATGATGTGTTGATGATTATGTGAAAATATATACTAATCCCAATTAGCAATGGATTCCAACTTACTACTAAAGTTTTGTTTCTCCAGTAACGCACATCAATTCTAAATTACTTTAGTGCAATAGCAACCATATAAACCCACCTAAGTAGCAGAGAATGTGTGCAAAAATATAGGTATTACAATAAAAATTCCAAAACATTTTCATTATTAACAGAATTGGTGAATAACAGTGTCAGCCACAAACTAGGTTGCAACATTTTATCAAATTCTTAGAATATTTGCCCGATCAACTACATGTTTCATTGAATATTTGAAACGAGTCAATTACGTTTTTTTTGTAACGTTGGTGACGGTGTGGAATTGAATTAGGTTGTTGTGGATTTACACACCATTTTATCAAATTCTTAGAATATTTGCCCAATCAACTACAACTACTACTAGCCTATTATTTTACCGGCTTTCTTTAACATTGTCGCAACTGCTTAAGTGAATAATATTTTTATTTTTTACTATATTTTTTTCAGTTTAATAAAATATATTCCAACAAAATAAATTAGTACTAACTTGTATCACTTCTAATAAAATTGGATTCTGACGTATCAAAATGACAAATGTAGTGGTTGACTAATACCTAAGTTACTAAACCAAACTATATCTTGACGTGCTTATGTTGTTAAAAATACCATCAAAATGAAAATAATTTGGAAATATTGAGCGTAACAATTCAGGGATCATTCATGATATCTGAATGGCGATATTCGATTTAAATGTTGTTAAAAACAATTGAAAATTTTTCTTTGTGTATTTATGTAGAATTCATTTTTGATATTTATTTGATTCAAATTATCTGCACATGGCGCACCTACAGAACATGCATCATCTGATGATAGGCAGGCTTATTTATAGTCAATTTTCACACTGCCTTGTTGAGATTAATAGATCGGATATTGTCATATGGCTCGAACAACATGGACTGGGAGTCTCTTATGGGTACACACTGAATAGGTTGAATAGGTGAAATGAACAATAATGGAGAACTTTTTGCGGAAATGTGCAGTAATCACAACCTGGTAATTGGTGGTACTATATTAACGCACAAAAGAATACACAAAGAAACTTGGATTTCACCGGACGGGCGTACCAGAAATCAAATAGATCACATATCAATTAGTAGAAGATGAAGAAATTCGCTGTTAGACGTTCATAGCTTTAGAGACGCGGATGATTTTAGTGATCACTACTTAATTATTAGATAGATAAAAAAATAAAATTTATGACAGGCAGAACTGAGAGACATGTAAACAGTTTGCAGGCGATTTGACGAACCAATTAGCATTTGACGGCGTTCGACAAGAGTGGAACACAGTCGCAGATGCATTGAGGCAAGTTGCCGTTTCATTAATTATGAAAGGAGGAGAAACATCATGAGTGCGATTAACAACACCAATGCGATTGACCAACAGAAACTGCAAACACAATATAATCAATTGGACAGGGAGGTTGGTACAAGTATACAAACATTGCAGATCGGGCACAACTCGCTGCAAATTCAAACAACATGAGGGACACTTACCGTCTGACGGGCAAACTAACCGGGCGGTCCTTTAAAACTAAACGTCCAATTCAAACTAGGGATGATATACTGATCTCAAATGAAATTCAGAAAATGGAAAGATGGTCAGCGTCGAGGTAATAGATAAAGTAGGGGACTTCCAGTATTTGGGATATTTTTTTTAACAATTGATGGTCGTGCAGAAACAGATGTAATGTTCCGTAAACCTATAGTTGCGCATTTGAACCATAATTAATGTTTGTGAACCTGCAGACTACACAACACACGCCACAAATCACACTCCAAAATTGAACGAATATTTAAATAGTAAACTGATTTTATAACGTATGGGATTTTTCATATCAGCACCAATCCATTTAATAAAACACAGAATCGTGTAGGATTTCAATGTGGTACAGTCAATGTGAGTAATGAATGCCAACTTAGTGCAAAACATTACTACTAAATCAAGTATACAAAATTACCGAGGATAGGATTTATTTAATTGTAGAAAGTAGCAGTGATGAATTTCCAGATGCTAAATGATAGTTGATGATCTTCGCATCATTTGCTCTAAACTTATTTATAGAAAATTTCTACTATGTCATTAATTAGACCAATGAGACTTCCCTGCGACACCTTTCAAATAGTGTTGAGTGTTTGTTAAATATACCAGTGAATTAAAATCTGTGTGTACAACATTTTAATTTTGTTGCCCAGATTAATTGAATTTAATTGAATTTCGAAAATCAGTTAATCGATCTGATATTATAATACGAGTATTTTATTTAAAACTAAAGCAATTGAGCATCAAATATGAGGTCTTCCTCATACACATTATCTTTTCACGCCTATGAATCTGCGAAAAATGTTAATGGCACAATTTGTGCAGAATTTCCCGATAAATTTACTAATCAGGTTTTCTATAATATTATTTTAAAGCCTAATATACACAGTCCTTCCATCTTGCGCTTGAATGGCGGATGAATAATATTCCAAAAATTTTCCAAAATCTACATAGTAGAAATAGATATAACTCAAGATTAGCTATCCAAAATATAGAAGATGACAGTATACTTATCCAACTCAGATTCCAGATACCCGTTTTAATATTCCTATTGATAACCGTTTTGTCGTACCGCATAACCCATTAGAAACGCATTACAAAGGGATATGACTGCACCAAAATTCATATTGAACCCTATCGTTAATAACTTTATTGACTATGACGACACCAATCAATATCTTAACTGTCGCTATATTTAGTGCCACAAGAAGCTGTCTGACCTACATTTTAATATACAATACGCACGGTCAATCTCAAAATGTTGTAATGCCATCACTTCAATTAAACGACGGCTAGACCAAATCCGTCCAAGAAAATACAATTGAGGTAACATTAAGGTATGAGAGTACACTAGATGTACAACTCTTACTGCGTTTTTTTCAAACTAAACTTTAATATATGAATTTCAATTAATAGTAATAATGTATAATCAACTGTTTTTATATTGATGATCTCGGTGGCAGTGGGAAAAGATTTTTTTATATGAAGCCTCCAAACAAAAAATCTGTAGAATTATTTTGAACCGTGTTTGTACTATGCCTGGACATTAATTGTAGTTACGCTTCTTCCAAAAGGAATGACCTGTTATCATATGATTTTTCTCTCACTTTAAATATGGATTCAGTAAAATTTCCAAAATTATCACTTTCTAAACGTAATTTTTTAAAATCTATAGATTGTCTCAGAGTAGAATTTTTTGATATTGTTTTTCAAGATATTATGTAAATCAAGTTATTATTTGGTGGCAAGACAATAAGTTTTAGGCGACGATTTTCGTCAAGTGTTACCAGTTGAACCCTATAGTTAATAACTTTATTGAATATAACGACAATTAATAACTTTATTGACTAAGACGACATCAATCAATATCTTAACTGTATATTTTTGGTACAGGCTTTACTGTTGACGATTTTTCTGATATATCGCATAAAGCTAAATTATGTCCTTAAAATTAATATTGTCATATTATAAATGAAGAAGTGTTTCAATAAAATCCGATAATCGTGATGATGAGAGTCAGCTGTAAGTTAATTTTCCCGTCGAATATTTAAACACTACAATCCAGTCGGCATTACCGCCACACAAACTTAATTTAAAGAAAGGTTGCATTGTAATACTTTTATTTCTATCTCTTCTATCAATAAACGTCTTTGCAACGTCACTAGACTGGTTGTAAATTACTTTCGCACTAAAGCTATACATTTCACAATTATGTCAGGTGCTTTTACTGGTATATGTCATTTTATTCTATACGTTTTTTTACACTTAAAATGATCATGCTATTCCATTAATTTTCTATCGTCATCAGTACAGTCCTTTCCATTTAATTTCAATCGTCATCAGTTTCCTGTACGGTTAGGATATGATTTGACAATAAATAAATCTCAGGGACAGCGTATCTTCCACATCCTGACAGTGCATTCGAGCGAACTTTTATTAGAAATAGTTGTAGGATCGCGTCAAGGATTCTAGAATGGTTTAATGGTTACTGATAATGTTGTACATAAAGAAATGTTTAAAATGAATATTATGTAGTTTCATTCACGGTATTGTTCCTAACCTGTTTAGTATTTTCTGTGTTAGTATTTCCAATTTAATCACTATGTGTTTTCCTTTTTAATAATGCTATGATTTGTGTTTTAAAATTTTAATTCAATTCTATTCTATATAATAGAATAGAAATAACTCATGAAACTTTGTGTTATTAATGTAACAAGAGTTGAACCCTGATGCCAATATTTTTGTGCTAGTGCACAGGATCAATATTTTACTTGAACTTTTATACCTTCATAATTATGTTGTCCTCCAACTAATTTAATAGCGCCTTCTTCTTTTTTTAATTTTTTAAAATATTTTTGCACTAAATTCTGTCTTGCATCTTTTGCTTGTTGCAATGTTCGATGCGAACAATTCACTAATAACATGCATTCAATTAAGATAATAAATTTTATTAAGCATATTGCATTTATCACAATCATTTTAATATTCTTTCGAATGCAAATTAATTTGTTTGTATGTAAATTATCTTTTAAATTTTCACAATAACAATTATTTTAGTATCGAATAGTACAATTTAACTTGTAAGGATGAATGATTAAATTGAAATGATCTTAACATAATAATAATTGAGTAACACAACACTATGTAATTTTTAATAATTTAATTTTTTTATTTTTTTTTTTTATAATATTAAATTATTAGATTTATGTACAATGTCAATGAAAATAATTTTTTTCATTTGAATTCCAGTACAAGTAACGATCGTATGTTACTGTACCCAGTTTTAGCTTATGGAACATAAGACAGAATTAATTCATCTTAAATTAACCGACATTATAAGATGAATTTGGTCTTATTTTAATATATTTTCAATATTTATGATATTTAAATGTATATTACATTAGTTATATACATTCATCTACTGTTACGATATTGAATATCTATTGCTTAAGACCATTTTACAGATATGGTCAACAATAAATTATTACGTATTTAGAAGTAATATCTAAGGTGTGTCTTGACATCATCATCATTGACTCAATTTTTTCTTTTAAAGATATTTGGTATGGAAAAAAAAACTTGTTACTTCTGGTGATATTGTCCGAATAATTCATAAATTGTCTTCATTCCATATGGTATAGATCAAGAGCTTCCTTGCAAATATTAATATTATTTGCATAAATACTATTATGGTAATCATATCATAGGAGTCGTGCTGTTTTTAATAAAAAAAAATTTAATTCGTACAAAATATGTGAGGGTGAGCCCCAAAAAATAAACTATTTAAATTGCAAAAGTTTTTACACTCCTATAAATATCAAATATATTGTGCTAGACTTATACTAGGTGGAGATTTTAATGCAACCCATTCACTGTGGCCAAATACTATTAATAATGTCAATGCGGTTGGGTACTCTATAAGTGGTATTTTAGTGGCCAATCCGCTGGATCTCTAACTCGTCTTGACCTATTCATCGTTGACTCAATATTACCCCTAAACCTAAGTTCATAATGCTCAGTCGATTTTGAATCAAAAGATTCATTCTTGACATTTGGGGACGGGTAAGCAACTCGCCGATTTTCGACTTTAAACTTCCTGACTATAGATGCATTGACTGGTACCAATTTAATGGTGCCCTAGACCAGTTTATAGACCAAATTCCGTTTTCCGTTTACAGATGTATTTGAAAAACTTCAATGCGAATTCACTGATATTGAGACAACGAATGATACAATGCACACCACATTTAGAATAGCTACATATAATGCTAATGGATTCTCGAACATATTTCAGAAATAGAAATATTTTTGAATACAGAAAAAATAGGTATGTTAATAATATCAGAAACTGATCAGATTTGCAACAATAAAGGAATACCAAATGTACTATGCAATACATCCAACTGCCAACATACTGGCCATGAGATACCAATAAATTGCCGGATATTATTGACTTCTATATAATTAAGGGAATATCAGATAAAACTATATTCTTATAGAAAATAGCCAGGGACTAGTGTATGATCACTCACCAATTATCATGACACCGTGTGAACTAATAATAAAAAGAGAAAATAAGCCGCATTAGGCTAACAAATAATACAACTAACATGGGATCCATTCCGTAAATTGACTCATGAAAAAATCAACCTTCATGTGCCAATAAGGGATGAGCAACAACTAGAGAGTGAATTGAAATCGCTGATCGTTAACATAAAGTCTGCGGCATATGAGAGTAGGGCAACGGCAATTAATTTCACACAATACACTAAATTGTATCCAGTGGAAAGAAGGGAATTGGTCAGCGTAAAACGCAAGGCACGTAAAACATGGCAAAATAATATATGTTCTGAAAATAAGACTAGACCTGACAATATGTGCAGTATATTAAAATCACTTATAAATGATGTTAAGAATGAGTAATAGATACTTGAGCGCTCTAACAGATGAAAACGACAAAAAGACCAAAAATGCAAATACCACCAATAACAAAATGCGACGGATCGTGGGCTTGAAATGCCAAAAGAGGTCTTTCGGATAAAGATCTAAAAAATATTAGGTCTGTGACCATACATGAGTTAAAAGAAGTAACAAGAAGTAAACATACACCCTAAGAAGGCTCCTGCATACGATTTGATCACTGGTCGAGTGAGTGGTTCGAGAGGCTGCTAAATAAACTACTGCATATAATTAATGCGGCATTTAGGTTAAAATATGTGCCACATCAATGGAAGATACCAGAGGTAATAATGATAGTCAAAGTCTTCTAAAATGAATTAGGCCTATCATATAAAGCAGAAACCTAATACCGGGACACCAATTTGGCTTCTGAGAGCAACATTCAATGATTGAGTATATAAATAAAATTAAGGCCAAAATTTTGGGTGCACTAGCGAAGAAACAGGTTTGCTCAAGTATTTTCCTAGATGTAGCACAGATATTTGATAGGGTGTGTCATAGGGAGTTAAAATACAGGAATCTGTCAAAACTATAACATCCTGGTATCACGTTAAACCGTTAAACACACGTATTCAATCATTGCCGGTTTTATTCGGGATTCAATCTCAGCTGCTATCGTATTCATAATACATTGTCAATTTACAATATTCTTTTCATTGTTGGTAAATTTCAATTATAGTTATTTGTATTCACATTCGATGCCACGTTTATATTAGGAGTTGAAAAATTGACATGTCGATCTATGCGCCCTTGATACGTATAGGTGAAGATGATAAGATGAATGTTACTATATAGATACAATGATTGAACATCTTATCATTATTAAATAACATACGCATTTGTCGCATGGATTCTCAATAATTCAACATTAATGTTGTGGAATAACTTGAATCAGCTAGAAGCAATGAAATTTCAGTTTCATAAAAAAATTACTCACAAGTTGTCACAATGACCTTTCTTCTTATTTGACAGAGTTGATTAAATTTACGTTTATCCACGCGCCGTTCACTTTTATTAACCTCTTTGTCTGATTGACCATATTCTTTCTACCCGATTCTGTTGATATATCGTTAATTATACTGTTTACGTCTCATCCTTTCATAATTAATAAAACAAAGGTCAATTACATTTGCAATTAATTAACTATACTTTCCCGATGTAAATTTGCAATAAACCAAATTGAATATATTCAGATCTCCATAAAAATATATATAGATATAGTGAAGCTTAGATATTTTAAATTTATAGAATAGTATAATATGACTTAAAATGTTTTATGACTCTTTTAGCAAATTTTCTAGAATCTTAAGTCAAGACATGTACATAAAATGCTTATAAATACATTGCTAAAATTTCTCCAGCACCCATGACTCCATTTAGAAAACACCTGTACTTATTAATGGCATTTATATGGCAACATTTATATAGTAGTACATGATTTTATAATTTACATAATTTATATTTTGGAAGTAAAAGTTAATCAATATAGAATTCTGCTTGTGTTCCTCAATTTATAAGAAGGTATATTTTAAGTTCTTTGCTTTTCAGAGAATAGTTTATTATACTTTAATATAATTTTATACGACAACGTTAAAAATACATTAAGTAAGATGGAAACCATGTCAGCGCGTTCAATATGGATGGTGAAGTCCATCAGATTCAAGACTATAGTAAATATGGAAGCCATACTATTTCAAAGGCATGAATTATGTAATTTTGTTAAAATTGTGGTCATTACGTACGGTTTGGAGTCTTCTTGAATCTCACAGAAGTTGAAACCAAGCTGTTTGAATATGCAAACCGTGACAGAAACAAGCGCTTGTTATTTACGAGTGCATCTCGGTCGTCAAAATTATACCTGAACTTGCCCACTTATGATGGACAGTAAAAATGTTATTATCAGAAAAAACTAACTTATTGAGGTACCGTTTATTTACAATACTTTCAGTACCTTTGATTGTTAAAGACAAATGTACTAACAAAAATTCCAAATAAAATCACGTCAAAGTGTCTCTGCAGTAAAGTCAATCCCAATTGCTATTTGAAAATTCCCAAATTAAATGCAATCACAATCAAGTGTTTGTTTCACATTTGAAAAATTATGAATGAGAAATTTATCTTTTAATAAAATGCTATAGCCGAAAGTGTTACTCTTTATAAATTTATTAAAGTATTTTACGATGTGGCTAAACTTCAAATAAATAAGAGAAACGTATAATTGGTTGCCAATTATTGTAGTCCCTTGAAACTTTGTTACCCGCCTAAAATTACAGGTATATAATACAAACAAAAGAACAATATAATTATATATAATATAATTATATTAATCTTTGACATTATATACCCAAATTTATTCTAAAAGGAGTAAAAAGTTT